>BSBK01006917.1:90000-371326 GCA_027943335.1 Chamaecyparis obtusa
GAGCATTGTATCCAACAAAGGCATCAGGGAAAACTTCATGTCATCTTTCTCAATAGTAAACACATTTCTGACACAATCATACATAGCTCTGCAATCATATTTCCAAGGTCTACCAAGCAATATATCACAACTATTCATCTTCACAATGTCACATAATACAAGATCCTTATACTAGCTAATCTGAACATCAATAAAGAATTGTTCTCTTACTTCTAGAGCATGAACATCTTGTAACAAACCAATCCTATAAGGACAAGGATGCTTCATTCTATTCAACGCAAGTTTCTAAACCATGTCCTCAACAACAAGGTTATCAGTACTACCACTATCAACAATAACATCATAGAGTTTACCTCCAAACTTGCATCGGGTCTTGAACAAGTTACTCCTCTGACAAGGTTCCTCCTTTGTACCAAGCAATGTTTGCTGAAGAAGCAAGTTCTCAGATTCAGGTTCATTCTCATTCACCACAGCAGTTCATCGATCACCAAGCTTCTTTTGTGTACACTCAAAAGAACGGTGTCCTTCCTCTCCACAGTTATAGAAAGTACCTTTAAAAATAACTCTACCTGTCTTCTTCTTCGGTTCCATAGGTTTCAGTTCATCTTCTGCATCAATCGGTTTATCCTTCACCGATTGATCAATCTTTTCCTTCCCTTAGGAGTTACTGTGTTGTTTCCTCTTCAACTTATCTTCTTCCTTCAGAGCATATTGATAAGCATCTTCAACAGAATCAATCTTTAGCATACCAAGCTCATCCTGAATATTGAATCTTAGACCATTCACATACCGAGCTACCTTTTCCTTACCAAGCTCTCGGTGTCCAAACCGAATAGTAAGTTTGTAGAACTCCTCGATATAATCCTCAATAGACAAATCCTTCGGTTTCAGATTCTGCAACTTCTTAAACAAGTCAAGTTCATAGTCAGAAGGTATGAACTTAGCTTTCAATTTTGTCACCATCAACCTCCACTGATTGATCTTCATTTCACCTTCATCTTCTCTATCTCTTTGTAGTTCTTTCCACCAAAGAGCAACATGTCCTTTCAACTTAGTTTGTGCCAATCTCACCCAAAGAGGATCTCCAATTTCTTCTAGCTCAAAGAAATCTTCAATTTCACCAATCCAATCAATCAAGTTTTCGGGCTTCAAAGTACCAGAGAAAGTAGAAACTTCCATTCGGTAACTACTACTTAACCAAGCTCTAGATCTAGGCAACTGAGTAGTTCTGGCTTCACCAGATCTATCCCTCCAGTCATCACCACTAGATCTAGCAGTTTCAAAGTCTTCAACAACTTCCTCATAACCATCTTTAGTACCAACAATCTGAGGTACACCAGCAAAAACTCTCATGATCTTGATGACCATGTCATTGTTCATCAATTCCATCTCAGATCTGAAATCTGATTTCAACTTCTCTGTAATCCTAGATTCCACAGTATCACAGAGATCTGCAAGTACTCTAGGGTCTAATCTTCTCGAAGGCATCCTTAAAGATAAGAGAAACCCTCTACAACAAACCCTACACCAACCACATTGTGGAAATCTCCAAGTTGTATGCAAGTCAAATCTCAACTTGTCACCTTGAACAAACAACTAGGGAAAGATTCATAAGTTCAGTGCCATGGATGTGCAACCCAGATCATACGATCTCTTCACCAACAAGATCAACTTTGCAAGATCATCCTTGCTAGGTCAACCTTCACTCCACAAGATCAACTCTCTCTCTGATACCACCTAATGCAAATGAAGGCAGGGAGGATCCAATTGAGGACAGTCTAGCTTTGCAGCTTCAGAATTACACAATGAAAAACTCAACAAAACAAGATGTTTCAAATCAATTTTCATTAACATGCCTGACTGTAAGGCCTTCCTAGTTAGGGCCAATTACAAACAAAAACAAGTTCTTCAAGATCCACATAGATCCAATACAATCTTAGCTAGTTCAACTCTGAAACAATAAAAAAATTGATGGAAACCCTAAGGTAGATCTAAACTTGAGCTCACAAGCCTCCAAGAAATCTCCTTGTCTCCAAGTGTGTAAACCACTAGCTCTGCAACTACAAACTATCAGATAATAATCTGATCTGCAAGATCATGCAAGATCTTTTCCACAACTTCACCAACTCCAACTTTCAGAACCTCTTATCTGACTCTCTAAGTCTCCAAGTCATCATGCCTTAAACAACTACCCCAAACATCCTATAAATACTAATCATTAGCCACAAGTCAGCTGGATGAAACCCTTAACTCTTACAAATAAATATTAAATGCCATGCAAGTCGGCTTCAAAATAGCCTTAATAACATTTAATTCAACATGTCAGCCTAAAACAACAGCTACCAACAATAAATGTACCAAGTCGGCCCAAAAAATCACACAGAACTCCAGTCGGTAACCTAGAACTACCGAGCAATAGTGAAATAATCGAGCATGCCAGGCATCGCTGAGTAACACTTTCACTGAGCGCCAAAGATTACCAAGTTCCTTCAGCGACCGAGCTTCCTTTAATGACCAAGACCGTCGGTCAAGGCTGCAACTGAGTAACACCAGCCAAACACACACCTCCCATGCAGATTCACCGAGTACCCTAGAATGCCTCTACATCAGACACCCTAGGTTCGAAAAGATGTTCATATGTGAGAAGAACATCTTCTAGGATTTAGCACACAAATCCTGAATTGGTTCTTCACATACAAGTCCTCCACTTTTTCAGCTTGCATACTTTTCCACTTCAGATTTCTCTATCTCTTCAAGTCTTTCCTTGACAAAACACAGGTCTGTCCTTCACACTGATCAACCATACCTTCAGGATCCACCAACTCAACTCGCATACCAATACTTAAACTTCTCCTACGGAGCGTTGTATCCAACAAAGGCATTAAGGAAAACTTCCTGTCATCTTTCTCAATAGTAAAAACATTTCTGACACGGTCATACATAGCTCTGCAATCATATTTCCAAGGTCTACCGAGCAATATATCACAACTATTCATCTTCAAAATGTCACATAATACAAGATCCTTATACTAGCCAATATGAACATCAATAAAACATTGTTCTCTTAATTCTAGAGCATGACCATCTTGTAACCAACCAATCCTATAAGGAAAAGGATGCTTCATTCTATTCAACCCAAGTTTCTGAACCATGTCCTCAGCAACAAGGTTATCAATACTACCACTCTCAACAATAACATCACAAAGTTTACCTCGAGACTTGCATCGGGTCCTAAACAAGTTACTCCTCTGACAAGGTTCCTCCTTTGTACTAAGCAATGTTCATTGAAGCAACAAGTTCTCAAATTCAGGTTCATTCTCATTCACCACAGTAGTTTGTCGGTCACCAAGCTTCTTCTGTGTACACTCAAAAGAATGGTGTCCTTCCTCTCCATAGTTATAGCAAGTACCTTTAAAGATAACTCTACCTGTCTTCTTCTTCGATTCCATAGGTTTTTGTTCATCTTCTACATCAGTCGATTTATCCTTCACCAAGTGATCAATCTTTTCCTTCAGATCATTTGGAATCATTGGCCATGGAGTTACTACCAACTATGAGCATCCTTCATAAACCGATGACGAAGAGCATCATGAATTAAACCTTTTGTATTAAAAAACTCTATGAATTCATCCATAATCTAATCTTGCATATCATCATCCAGAAAGAGTCTTTCAAATTATTCTTTGTACCCATCAGACACTTCTAAATATCTATATGGTGGTAGCCTTCCTGGTAGATTAGTATATTGGGTGCTATAATATTTGGACGTCAATACATAGGAAAGAAAATGTAGAGGAATGGTCATTTTATTCCATCATTCTACAATAATTTCTTGCAATTGTTTGAACAAGGTCTCCTCATAATCTTGCTCTTTTTCATTTAAAATTTATTTGATCTTCTCAAACATCGAGTCTATGCCATCATAGATCTCTCCAAGGAAAGGCCTATATCCATGTTTGTGTACCAAAGCATGCTCATGATGGGCTCAATGATCTTAATGAGATACTCCACATATTCCCACCATGAGTCATCCAATATCCTTTGCTTCATTTTGGTTTCCCTCTCAGTGTTTCTCTGCCTCCACATAGACCAATTATTTTTTATTACCATATTTCAAAGTGTAACTTTCAGTTGCAAAAGTCATCTAAAGACAATTAAGTTTGATACAAAATGGGTCTCAACAACTTGTAACATGATTTAGAGAAAAAAATATAACTATTAGAGATATACTTTAAAACAGAATACACATTACACAATCAAATTATGAAAATGAGAAATTTAAAATACTAATTTTATTTTTTAAAATTAAATTACTACTTCAAGTTTAAGTTCACTTACCTTCAATAGCTCCAAATGTGATAATTATCGAAATATTCCTTGAGTCACATGGTGGTTTGTGACGAACATTTGGATGTTCTCAGCCTCTTCATACAACTCCTTGGTCCACCAATTTTGTTCCCAATATTTTGTAGCATAAGCTTGAGTGAATTGACCGCACAAGGTGTCCAGAAGATATGTTGATATTGCTCTTAAACCAACAAACCAGTAGCTCTACAATTCTTTGCATTGTCCTTTATGACTTTGGAAACATTTCTAGCTCCCACTTGTTCAATGGAATAGATGAGAATATCAACAATAAATGGCCCATCTTTTTCTTGACCCTCACAATCCATGTATTTCAAAAATATTTCCCCTTTAGGGGACACCTCCATGACTTTGACCAAGGGATGATTTCTTGAATTTTTCCACCCATCTAAAAAAATTGATACCCCTGTCTCAATTCATGAATCCCTTATGGGCTTCAATGGATCATCAATCCCCTTGACCTTTCTATCCAACGAAGTGGTCCATACTCTCTCATAACCAAGGCCCTTATACCCTCTTGGAGCTTCATTGGCACTTTTAAACATCTTCTTCCAGTATGGAGAGTGAACAACACTAAAATGCATCCCATTTGCATATAAGCATCTTTCCACATCAATGTCAAAAATTTCATGACTCACATTTTAAAATGCAGTTTTCAATTTTCCCTTTCTTTTGTGTGTAATGGGTGCCTTAGTTTCAGTATCAACACCATTTGAGGTAGTATAAAAGGGGTGGTATTCTGTCACAATATTTGTAGAGGGGGGTTGCATTCCCTTTTGCTTTTTTTTTTACTTTTACTTCCAATGGTTGTATTTTGTTTACATTCTTCTCTTTCTTCTACTTCATGCTCCACATTATATTTTAATACTATTTCATTTGGTATAGGTGCATCTTTTTTTCTAGGGCATTTCATGACTCCTCTTTTAGGGATTCCACACAAATGGCCTACCACCTTATAATATGAACTATTCCTTTCTACATGAAAACCCTGAAATTTTCAATAGAATGCACCACCTCTTGGAAGGGGTCTTGCAATATCAACATACTTCCACAAAGGAGAATCAAAATGGGATTCTATTATTTTTTCAGTTTTGCCTACGGAGGATGAGGTAGATGCCATTGTAGTTCCTTTTCCTATGGAAATAAATTTTATACATATTTAATATAAAAACAAGAGAATGAAAATTTTTGAAAAAAATAGGTAGATCTTATCGATGTTGGTTCGATTGTGGTTCAGACATTTTCCACATAGTCTGTCCGAGTCTAAACTGGCTATGGACCGAACCTTGTTTGGACTTACAGGTGGACCAGACTAAAACCACAAACCCGTTCGTATCGTGGCTGGTCTGGGGGGCCAACCAGGTGAACTGGACATCCTAGGGTAAGACCAATTTCATGATATTCTCTAATCAAAAGAAAAAGAAATGGTTTGAATCTATGTGGTACGAAGTATCCTAGAGGAAGTATTTGAGTATAAACATGTAGGGATTGACTTTAACAACAAGTCTAGTTGGGAAGATTTTAGAAGTAAAAGAACTGTTGGAAGCTGGAAAATACCTTTTTCTTTTCAAAATAGATGCAAAGAGGTAGAGTTATGAGATTGTAAAACTGCCCAAGCTCTACTTCAGCTATTAGTAATTCCAAAGGTTTCTTATGGCTGTGAAAATTAGGCTAATACTACTTCCAACAACAAAAACTGTGGATAGAGATAATCCAAAAAAACATGATAACAAGACAATTAAGTTGAAAAGCGTGGGTCCCTTTTGAGATCACTCTGGCTAAAATAGGGGAAAATCCCGTTGAAGCCATGACTATGGTACTCTTTTATGATATTTGAAAAAATTGAGCATATGGAAATAAATTGTTAACACAATGTTGTCTTTAAAGATGTCATGAATGAAATAAAAAAATCAATGATGAAGCAAATTTGTAGGTGTGTGAAAAAACAACACATTCACTTGAATATTTGCCCTAATAATTGTAAAGATAAAATTTGTCGTTGATAAATTTTTACAAGGTTATTTGGTCAAAGACATTAGCGAGAGAAAAAAATTACCTCAACAAATTTAACCCCACTTCAAACCATCAACAAAATGCTTCTTTCCACAAAGGTCAAATATTCTTATTGCCTAGTTGAAGACTAACTTATGCCATGTTCAATGTGAAACAAGTACGCATGGAAAAGGCCAAAAGAGGTTTGTGAAGAGAGGGTTTGTATTTTTTGCATAGTATGAATGATAGAATTTTTTTTTAAAAGATTGTAATGCGTATGAAAGCATCCTAATCAAGAACATGAATGATTCAACAACAATGTCTTTTCATGATTTATTCAAGAAGGATAAGATGAAGAGAATGAAAGAGTTCATTCTCAATATTTTGGATTGTAATGTATAGGAAAACATCTTAATCAAAAACATAAATGATTCAAACGTCATGTCTTTTCATAATTTATTTAATAAAGAAAAAGTAAAAAAAATTCAGATTGTAACGAATATGAAATAATTCTAATCAAGAAATGAAGAGAAGATAAAAAAAATGAGAAAGTTCATTCTCAATATTTCAGATTCTAATGTGTAAAGAAACGTTCTAGTCAAGGATATAAATGATCCAACCACAATGTATTTTCACAATTTATTTAACAAAGGAAAGGTAAAGAACACAATTGATTGAACTGCAATGTCTTCTATTCTATTCAAAAAACATAAACAACTGCATGTAATATTATTAATACACACAAACTGCACATAATCTCATTTTTTAAGACTAAAAATGAATCTCTTTGCACTCTAAGGTCTTTGTTTGATAATCTGACTTGCCCGATCTATTTATTCTTCCGTGTCAACTTTAAAACGATAATGACTTGCAGGAATATAATACAGACATTCATCTTCTCTCTATCTGCAAAATTCAACCATTTGACTTGTAGTTTTCTTGTGAATCAGTATTTTGTTTTTTGTTTTTAAGGTTTCCCAGAAGATGTTAAACAGTTGTTGAGTTCTTTAAATGAAGTGTTAGATCAGACGTCTATTTGTAGATTTCCAGTCAAGTCGTTCTTCTGGTCGTTGGGGTTTTTACGTACACATAATCACATTAAGTTGTAGAAATAAATCAATCAATACAGGTTTGACTATGGCGTGAGTTGATACTATATCAAAATCAATCTATAATTAATGTCAGAATGGATTCCAATAAATTTGATAGAATGGATATGTATGATATATAAATTAACGAGTTTGACTTGAAAACTACATAGTTAAATTCTGATAGCAATATTACAGAACGTGTACTTCTCAAAATCAATCTATAGAAGTCATAATGGATGAGGTTGGGATTATACCTCAGATGATTTTGATAGAATGGATGCTCATGAAACATGGGTTAATGAGTTTGACACAAAAACTACTCAATTGAATCGTGATAGCAATATTGCAGAACAAATAGGTCCCTTAGTCCTTAACTCTTAGTCAAAGAGGTTTAACCTAGGACTCATGCTCACCTACATGAATTTGGGTTTGTATAAAACTATCCATTAAAAAAAACGTATGGTTTTGTTTTAAACAAATTGCATATAGAAATAGTTTAGATGTTCTATATTGAGAATTTTTCAAGTAAGCTTATTAATCTATAGGTATTTTGTAAAGAGTGTTTTAAACAAATTTCATCTCTCATGAATATGTATGATTCACTTAACACATGTAGGGGAGAGGACTTAGTAGTTGAGCACCCTAGTTTTGTGTCTCTCAAAATCCTACATGACAATTTCAAATCACTTCTAGTTTATTACAACAGGTGAATTGGCAAGTCCTCTACTTCTAATTAAGGTTTAAGGTCCACATCATCACATATGATGTCATAGTAGTATGTTTCTTGTTGCCTTGTCCAAAATGAACTCCCCGAAAAGTTAGAGCAATAGTTATGCACTAAGTTTTATTAGTGTTTTGATGTGGTGTCACATGATTCGTTGCTTTTTAAATTTAAAGAATACATTTCATTCAATTATTAGTACTAATAATCAATAATAACAACTTTGAAATCATAATCCTCAATGGTATAATATTACAATATTGTACATTATTTTAATAAATATTTCAAAAAACTATTAAAGCATGCTCAACTATGGGTCATCTCCCTTATTAGTTCTTGCAAGGTAGAAATACTTTTGCATATGATGTATTCTATTTCCTCTATTAATTAATCCATTAAGCACGTGGAATTAGATATTTTGACCAAGAATCTTATAGTTTGTATTTAGTTTTATATTTTAGATAATTATTAAAATTTCATTTGTCTTTCTATTGGTTGATATTGGAAATAGTCAATGCAAAAATCTTTTCTTTTTATTTTTCTTTTTGTAATTGTATGTTTTCATGCATTTAATTCATTCAATCAAATGTCAACTTTATTAATTGCTTGAATGCCATGAATTATTGCTATTGTGACATATTGTGGTCTTATTATGGATTATTTGATTGGTTGATTTTAGAGGCAGTCATTGCAAAACTAAATTGTTGTTCAATTTTTAATTGTTTTTCAAAAATTATTATTTTTGGTTAAGTTGTCAACCCTATTAATGTTATAAATAAAAATGAATATTATTATAGATATGATAATATTTTGAGGTGGCAAAATTAATCAATTTGAAAGGTATTTCCGTCTATAATGAATTAATAATTATAATCTTTTGTCAATTTTATTTCATCAACCTTTCTAAAATCTATGTATAAATATTTTCATTGGATTTATGATACAATTAATTCTTTTGGTTGGATGTCCATTGCATTGATGTCTTGAATGTGACATTGAATGCTATTGTATGTTTTATCATTTTGAAAATACATAGAACTAAAAATCTATGCAAATATATATCATTAAGATATACAATGTATGAAGCATTGATGAAAATAATGGATTTGGTTTCACAATACTGCTTTTTGTAGCTACAAGCTATGTTGGGTAACTATTGGTTTTCTTCACACGTTCTTATAGTGTCATCATTGAATCTTCTATCACATTTATAGTCCCCTTATCTCATTTGACATCATAGATTCCAGAATATTTGGTCTACCATTATTGAGCCCAAGATTACCCATTTACCTAGTGTATTATTTTCCAAGGCTTGCACTAATGAAAAGAATGTAGTTGGTTCCTTAATACTTCTTTTTGTAGCTACAAGTCGTGGTTTGGAGTATTATTGGCACTCTCTACACCTTCTTATAGTGTCATCTTTGAATATGTAGTGGAATTTACAGTTCCCTTGGCTCATTTGGTGTCGTAGATTCCATAATATTTGGTCTGCCATTATTGAGCCCAAGATTGCCCATTTTTCCTAGTGTATTCATTTCCAAGGCTTGACTAATGAAAATAATGGAGTTGGTTCCCCAATACTGCTTTGGGTAGCTACAAGTCATGGTTGGGTTACCACTGGCTCTCTCCACACCTTCTTATAGGAACATACTTGAATCTTTAGTGGTATTTTCATTCCTCTTAGCTCGTTTAGACCATATATTAAAAAATGGTCTACAATTATTGAGCCTAATATTGCCCATTTTTCCTAGTGGATTCTTTTCCAAGGCTTTCATTTGGGATCCCACCTATGGTATATGGGTGTTCATGATCCTTTTTGTCCATTTTATGGGAAACCAAAGAATTTCAAACACTCTTTTTGGTTTCTCTATTGTGACCAAAAGTTGTGGAGTTGGATTCGTGTTTTCTTTTGGGCTTTCTCACCATAGCCTTTTTATTGGCATATGACTCATTTGGGGGAATGGCCTCACATTCCCTTCTAATTTAAATAGATCTAGCATACTTCTAGAGTGGACATCCTCTTTGATTTACAAAAAGATATACATTTTCAAAGACATTAAGTTTCTGCAATCCATAATGATGTGTTTGAGACTTCTCGATAAAAATTGTGCATATCTTTTTAAAGATATACACAACTTTATTTGGAAGCCTTAAACACATAAATAAATGTTGTTTTATTTTCTCACAACTCTAGTGATGTTCATGTTTCACTTTCTACTCAAGAATGTATATGTAATAATGTGATCCTCGAGATTCAAATGCAAGAAAGAAAAGTTACATTAGAGGTGGCTCACCCTCAAGAGCGTCTCGAGTGTTGGGGAAATGCACCATGTGTGGTTTCCAAATTCCATCCAAACAACTCTGTCTACTATGGTTCTTCTCTGCCTCATAATCATCAGCATGGTTGTAGCTCTTCAACTTGTTTCTCCTAGACCTTATAGTATTAAGCTCTCCACCACCAGTCTAGCAGTAAAAGTGGTTTAAACAATCTAAGTATTTTTCCTTCTTGTCAGATAAGGGATCTACCTCTTGGTGGGGTTTGAAGGGTGTGAGAACACTCACTAAAGGTGATAGTGGCTAGAAAAATATTGACACTAATAGAGGATAGCCCAACTCATCCAAATAGTTCATGTTGAATTTTCTATCACCATTAACTTTTGGCGTCAGTTTTCTTCACTTGGACTTAGTTGAGAAAGATTGAAGAGATAAAATCAATGAGGAACACTTCAAGGTAGATATTTTGTTGGAACATTCCTCATGTTTCACCAAAATAAGCATGCAGGGCTTCTACATGAGTCTAAGAATGTATTTCAAGGAGATATGTTTACGGTCTCCCTGAAATTCTAAGCCAAATGCTCATGGGGACTGAAGAGGTGATATCACAAAAGGATGTTCCTTATTTCATTAATTAGATCCATCAGAGTAGCTACAAATGTGATTGGAAAGAAAATATGGCATTCCGATGGGTCAAGTTACCTCGATGGATGGCATCAGAAAAATTCTTGTTGATATGTAGCCTAGGTAGCTTTGATGGGCAATGTTTTTAGAAAAAAACATCTTTGGGTCTTGTTGAAATGACTTCTCTTCAAGTTTACATTAGCAGAGGTTTTACTAAAATAATCATGTGCAGTTCATTGTGAGGTAGAGGATGGGTCATCGATAGGATGGTAGATGGGTTTCTACAATAAGAATCTATTGGTGAAGCTATAGTGATCAGAGGGGACAAAAATGGGTGGTCCGAAAATATAGGTTTCCCAATGGGATTTTACATCGAAAAAGTATTGTTCATATCCAAGGGAAGAAGCACTTATCGATGAAAGAGACTTTTCATGCTCCATCGATGAGCCAACTTTCATTGACAGGATCATTTTTTATGTATCTCCCAAGGGTTTCATTGATAGTTTTTTCGGCATAACCTTGTGTTCTATGAAATATCCAAGGATCTCATCGACATGCTTATTTCATCGATAAGATCAATTATCGATGGAGATCTTCTTTATTTAATCAATATGGGTTTTATTAGGCTTCTAATGGTCCAATTTTATTTTGATGAAACTTTCCCTTGTTTCATCGAAAGTTCACATTTTGATATAATTTGAAGATCTATCAAATGCCAGGAAGTCCTAATGAAATCTCTATTGGCAATTTGGTTGAGTTACATACTTAGATGTTGTCATTATGGAAACTTATGATTGACATGAAGATCGCATTTACAAATGCCTCATATTTATACAAGTTATTAAGACTAATAACTCTTACAGTTGGCTTTCAAAAGCATTATAAAAAATACATATTTACCCAAAGGTTAACATCTAGGATGTCATCCCTTTATATTGTTAAGGCATTATTTTGATAAACAAAATAATCCCTTAACTCTTTACCAATTCTGTCTTCATATTATGTCCTGTCGACTTAACACTGTCTCTAGCAGAACTGTCATAACTTCTTCCGTACATGTCGTATTGACTTGCACTCTCAGGTGAGTCTTCTATAGTCATCATCAGGAATGACATTAACAGCCTATGAAATAGCATCTTATGGATTGTGTGCACTACTCACTGTTGCAGACTCCATTAAGAAGGAATGGGAGAAGGAGATAGAGAGCATCAAGATAAATTTTGCAAATTGTATTGCAAGCCTACCGGCTCTACAATATTGAATTAAGGTATACACATTTTTTAACACAGTTTTGGGCCCCTTTCTTTTTGTCATTATTTTCAAAGGGGCGGAGATATTTAGCATAAAATTGTTATATATGATAAGGATGCATATTCTTAGTGGGGAGTACAGGATATAGATAAGATTTATGGAGTCATAAGGATAGCGGATATATACTTTTGTTATGGCCACAATTTTGAGTTTTTAAAGTGTTATGACTTAGCCAATTTTCTCACATGTTGCCACTAATAACAAAGGGGGAGATTGTTGGAAATTTGGCTGAGTTAGATGATTAGATGTTGTCATTATGGAAATATATGATTGACATGAAGATCGCATATGACAAAGAGAAAGTATGACAGAGCGCAAAGCAAAATTGTCTAAGTATGAGACAATGTTTTTTCTAGTGTACTCAGAGACAGTTTTGATTAGCGATGATGATTGGAGTAAGTTCAATGCTTGCGCACTTGAACATAGATACTATGATGACTATAGAAGACTCACCTGAGAGTGCAAGTCAGTATGGCATGTACAGAAGAAGTTATGACAGTTTTACCAGAGAAAGTGTTAAGCCGACTAGACAGAATATGAAGACAGAATTGGTAAAGAGTTAAGGGATTATTTTGTTTATCAAATAATGTCTTAACAATGTAAAGGGATGAAATCCTAGATGTTAACATTTGGGTAAATATGTATTTTGTATAATGTTTTTTATCAAGCCGACTGTAAGAGTTATTAGTCTTAATAGCTTGTATAAATATGAGGCATTTTTAAAAGCGAAATATAGAAGCAATTTTAATGATATAGATGGTATAGCGAACATATAATGGAAAAGATATTGATGAAAATTTGTGAAAAAAAAGAAAGAAGTATAAGGTTATGTACCTTTCCATATTTTTTAATTAGTAATCATTTTACATTACTTGTTTGGGCAGTGGGCTCATCTAGTAATCATATTTTGTACTACCAACTCTTAGCAAGGTTGAGGCTTCTAATAAGGCCTAAAGTCCCTTAATCAGGACTAAGACACTATATGCATGTAATAGGATCCTAACAAGGTCAACATCCTTAACATGATACTTTTGATTAGTAGATCTTTGTGGATACCATCCCCACCAGGGTTTTCCCTTGGCCAGGGTTTCCTCGAGAACAAATAATGTGTTATGAGTTCATTTTCTTTACTGTTATGCATATTCTTTAGTTTACTATGTTATGCATGTATCAAATTAATCTTTTATATCCATAATTGGGCAAAAGTAAAAGTTTGTAGAATACTTATTCACCCCCCCCTCTCAGTATTCCCTATTTCTAACAATCTCTTCCTTCATAGACATTAGGTTTTGATAAGGCAAGTTGTGGTCTTCTAGACTTTCGTGGTGGACATATATGCATAGTGTACTTTCGTGGTGGACATATATGCATAGTGTGAATGCATAGGTAGAGTTTTGTAGCGACATGATTCATCAAGGGGACTCTCAGTGATAGGAACATTAGAGGCTAGAGCATTAATTATTTTTGTTATCCTAATGATTTTATACTTCCACTGGTGGTTCCATTATGTCTTTTCCATGTTGTCCCATTCCCATTTATAGTTGTAGATAATCCTCAAGCCATGTTTTTTATGCCATCAAAGGATAGTCATTGTGTACTTATAGGAATGAGCCATTCTTATGCTTGTAGGGTCATTTGTTTTCGATCCTCTCTGTAACTTTTGAGATCAAATTTTGGGTCCAATATAATTTTTCCCTTCTGTAACTCAATCCTAGAGGGGTTTGAACTCAAATGTTGTAATCAAAGTTATGTCGAATCTATTAAAGGAAATCTTGTAGATATTTTTCTAGTTTTTCTTTGGTTCATTTGTAGTGGCTACACCCTATATTTGTGATTTTCTTATGCCTTACATTAATAAAAATCCCTATTTTCCCTTTCTTACCATTTAACTATCTTGTGCATGATTTTCCCCGTGTTGAGTAATTTTTTTTACTTTCAAGTTTTTATATCATGTTTAGCCTTCTCATGAATGTTGTATTGTAGATATGTCTTCTCTTGCAATATTTCATTTGTTCTAACCTGCATATGAGTCCTTGGAGGGTAGACTAGAGTTAAGATCTATGTAGTTTGGGAGGCCTTATTAATTTTATATGCAACTATAGATAGAGAGATCCAATATTAAATTTGGTACATCAACCCCTTTCCTTTTCATTCAATCCTTCTCTCCTTTTCCCTCAAAATTAGTAGTTTAGGTGCACCCTGATTGTAAAGGAAGTCAGCCTTCTCCGGAGATTCAACCTTACATTTCATGTCCCAATCTTGGGGGTTATTTCCATGTTTCACAAGGTCATTTAGATCATTAAAGATCATCTAAACAAGGGTTCAAAATCTTGTGAATACAGTTCCTACACCTAGCTTTGGAAATCTTGCCTTCCCTCAAAGACAAGGATACATAATAGGTTGCTATAGAAGAAAAGTTGTCCCTCCTGAATGCCACCCAAAACCCACCTAATCTATGGGGTTATAAGGATGACAAAGATCTTCCCTCATCATCTTTTACTACTACTCTAGTTATCTAGAAAAAATTATTTATGTTTCCTACTCTCTGGGCTCTACCTATGTTTTTTTATTTGGGCTTTGTTTGTGTATATTTTTCCCTCTAGGCTATTCCTTTTTTGAATCTTGTGTTAGGAATAATAGTCCACCAATACAACTGAGATGGGGGGTGAATCATTTGTATGATAGATTATTAAACTTTAAACTTTGAATAGCATCAATCTCAAATCAAATGAACACAATAACACAATATTTGTTTTCGAGGAAACATTGTTAAAGGTAAAACCTTAGTGGGAATTAACACCCACTAATGATATACTGAGAGTATAGTATCCTTGTTAGAAGATCTAGCCCTATTAGGAGCTAATTAAAACATTACAGTACATAGTCCTTGTTAGAGGACAGAACCTGTTAGGAGTCAAGAAAAATAAGGGTAGGCTCACTACCTAGGCTCACTTCCCAAAGAAGGTTATGTCCACCTTCATAACTCACTATTCGTTACACAAGTGTATGTAGGAAATACACAATCTTTGAACTGTTCGATAGCAACTATCTTTGCTTGATTAGTTCCAATGAAGCATATAATTTATCCTCTTCTCTACATCTAGTAGACACAAGCTCACAACTTCCACAATCCTCTTTTACATCACATACATTCTAACATTGTATCTTTTCAAAAGAAAAGATCTTACATATATACCCTATTATAGAACAAATGATCAGGTCATCCAATTAGGCTTTCCTAATATATAAATTATTACATAACTCCTTGCTAAGATACACATATTATCTAAAACAAGTATACAACAATTACAATTCAAAAATTAAGGACCTACATCTATAAATCATGTTTTCCATTCATGATACACACTACATCTCTCAAGTTGGCTTCCAAATAGGTATTTTCAAGAACACGTGCCACACTTGACATCATACTTATTTCCATACCTTGCACAGACCATCGAAAATTCTTCAGTACCCTATCTATCATCCCTTAATCTTGAATACAATGAATCTTTATCTCCTATAAGATATACCCAAAGCTCAGAGACTTACTTTGTCAACTTCCACTATTACTGTCCAGTAACCAGTCTTCACTAAATCTTTTGTAACTCAGCCAATATGCAATATTACATAATGTGATCTTAGATATAAGATCAAAACACCTTCCTATAGACATAACTAACTTTTCATGTTCTGAAACATTTTTACAGTATCTATACACTGTAATAACCAATCTATTCTCTTCATAGAAACATATGTTGACATTAGTGAAAAAACATGAATGAAAACAACAGTAATTTCATCACTCAATGTAGTGATTAAATATATTAAATGGATCCAACAATATCCCCAATGCATTAGCAATATCCAAAAATATCCCCCTTTGGCCCATTGATGGTAACATATTGGAAAATCCATCAACCCAAAAGTATTCTCTCAGTACCTTTACCAAATAGTTTCTTTCCCCAATGCTATATCATCTTAAAATGGAAGCACTTCCATGTTAAGAACATTTAGACCTCTGATTAAGTGGTTTGGGGTCATGTTGAATACCTTGAATTGATATTTTCTTGGATCTGGCATTCTCCCCGCTTTCCACTTCTTTTTTGCTTCATTCTAGGTGAAATTAGGGTTAGGATCTCGAGGATTCTCCTTAATTTCCCTCTTCCATGGCTCTATTTTCTAGGTAGGATTTAGAAATAGGTCCTCCTAGCCTTCATCACAATCATTATAGGATTTTTTGCCTATCCCTGGCATTCTGTCCCATTCTGATATCATCTCTAGGTCTCCAGGCATCCCCGGGACCTCCTGTCCTGATTCTGATTGGATCTGGGCCCAGGGTCAAATTTGAGGTTGATCCTAAATAGTTCAGGATCAAGCTCGAACTTGACTAGGTCAATCTTAGCCTCAATTTTTCCCCCCTCTTTCAAATTGCCAATTTCCTTGATTTTCGGGTCTCGGGTTTTGGTAATATTTATTTTCCCACCTCCAGGTTGGCTATTTCGGGTTTTGAAATGGTAAATCCTCTAATTTAATTTAATCTAGGTATATTTTCTAAAGGTTAGGACCTAATTGGGATTTAATTCTTCAAGGTGGCCCCCCTAGAGGATTGTGCCCTAGTTCACTATAAAAGGAGGCCTTCCTCTCTCATTTTCACATCTCATCCTCAAGTAATCTTTCCTCTCAAACTCTCAAGGTGATCAAGTGCAATCATTCATTCAAGCATTCAATTTCTCTTCTCCATCCAAGTTATCCATTGAAGATCAAGGATTCAAGTATTCAATCCATTGAAGGGATTTGGTTCAAGCATCTAAGATTCATCATTCAAACCCTAGATCTAGCCATCATGGTGGTGTGATCTTCCTTCAAGATCCTTTGTTCATCTTCTACATTAATTCATTCTTCTATCAAGGTGAATTCCAAGCATACAATCATGGAGGTTTGATTTATATTTATTGATGTTCAAGCTTTCATATCAATATACTTGTTTACATTCAAAATACAATTACATATCTATTGAATTGCATAGCTTCATTTTTAGATCCATTTCTACTACTTGCTAGCATTCCTATTTCAATTTCAATATTAAGGTTGATTCCAAACTGGGGTTTGACCAAGGCAAATCCCTCAAACAAACAAGAAAAATCCTCTTTTTCTTACAGGTATAGGTGTAGAATTTTGGACCTGACATCGGATTTGGATACCCTTTTCGGTGAACTTCTGAGATCTGTGAACAAAATCAGAATCGAGCTTCAAATAAAGAATCTAGCCTTTGAGCTTTTATGAGGGTCAAATTGGACTTGAGCTCATCTTGGAAAAAGATTCTTGGGTTTTCTCCGTCTCGGCATTTCCAGTCCAAAACAGGTTGCAGATTTGTCTGAAAGTATACACAAACTTCAGAATTTGGCATTTTCTAGATCTGACCTAATTTGAGGTTAGTACTTGTATTTCAATTACTTCAAATTCTAAACACTTCAATTCTACCATAAGAAAATATAGGGTTTTTCTCTCTCTTTCATATTCTCTATAGATTGATTCGATTGTGGATTAGCCTTTTGGTTGATCAAATTGGATCTCTCCTTTGGGAATTTGGATTTAGGAATGGATCTCATATTTCCCCCACATACACACACATTACACATTCCAAATAGAGGTGATTCAATTTTACCTCTATTCATTTTGGTGAACCCAACTAGCTTACTCTCTTTCTTTTTGGTGTTAGATTTCCTTTTAGATTAGATCTAGTTTATGCTCTTGCATTTTAAAATTCAAAAATACAAAAAAATCTATATAATCAATAAAATCCAAAAATATTTCATGCATTTCATTTTCTATGGTGATTGTTAAGATGCTTTGGTGTGTAGTTATGTTCTTCATTACTCTTCTTTTAGCATCTCTTTATAATACCTATGATGTTTATGAGAGTGTCATTCACTTCATTATGTTGATGACCCTTCACTTTGCTCTTGCTTATGCTTTTGTGAAGTTGACTGACACTAGTATGCCTACATTTAAAACTTTTCTTAGGGATTTATGTGGTAGCCTTATTCATCTTTTGGATTATGTGAAGAATTTGGTAGATGACGCACCATCTCCTAATCATCCTAATCCTATCAATCCAAATCCTATTAATCCTAATCTTCCTATTCCAATACCTAATTCTCCATCTGTTAATCCTCGCTCTTCCCATACTTATGATGGGATTCAAGCTACGTTCAGGATACGGCTATGCAAGATTTCTTTGATTTACCTTCTCCTCCGATTCATGATAATATTAAAGGAAAGGGTAAAGAAACTTCTTCAAAACCTATTATCCCACCTTATGCAACCTTTACTCATGAACATGATAAACAATCACCTCTTGTAGAAGCTTTACATAATATGTACACTACTAGATATAGTATGGTGACTAAACAAGGTTATAAAGGTTTAGGGCTTGGGGTTAATGAGAATGGTATTAGGTTTCCACTTCATATACCCCCTAAACCAGATATGTACAGTGTTGGGTGTTCAAAATTTCAAATTAAGGTAGGTGATGCTAAACATCATCCTCCTCTTCACATTCTTCTCCCTACACCTATCTTAGATAACCCTAAAGCTCGTTAAGAAGTGGCTAAGAAGGTATATGTTGAGCTAATGAATTCCAAGAAAGAAATATTTAGACCTATGTTGATTGATGTTTTACACAAATACAAATGTCCTTTTCATTATAGTAACAAACATTTACTTGCTGATTGTAAACATTTCAAGTTATATGTTAGAGAAAGAGCTACTTTAGGAATTATATCTCACTCCCATGCAATTTTATAATTCCTTCATAATTTTGATATAGGTGATTCCCCTCCTTTAGATATAATGTAAATATTTTTCTCCTCTTGTCTCATGAATGGGGGGCAAGAGGTGTATCTTCATCCAGTCTCCTAGGATCCATTAGGCTTTTGGTATATATATTATGTCTTGAGCTTAATTGGTATTCTTTTTCTCCAATTTTTCTATGGTTTTGCATTATGTTTTTAATCATCCATAGAATCTTTCAAGATATCTTTTCTAAGACATTTGTTTTGCAAAGGTATCCCTTGTCTTTATCTCTGGGGGGCAAGGTACCTCTTTCTTTCTCTTTGTCTAGAGAACTGCTTTCCTTAGCTTATTGGTATTTGTTTATATTGCAATATTATTTCAACATATTGATAGATGTTCTAACTATGGATAACCTTCTTATATGAGAATTTGTTGTCCTAGGTCATCACTTCTTCTCTATTTTCAAATTATGTTCTTTATAAACTCTCATGCTTGTTTTGGTGTTAGAGTTGTTTCCCTCATTCCAAAGATTCCTCTTCCTATTCTTTGCAGGAGGCTTGATGATTGAATCTTTGTTCTCGCTATTGAAAGATGATATTTTATCTAAAACACTCCTCTTTGGTTGGGGTCTTGTTGATAAGATCTCTTTCTTTGAGGATCCTTTTCCATGAGTGACATATCCTTTTCATGATTATCTATATTCTTGGATGTAGGGGTCAATATCCCTCGCTAAGAATATGGTATACATTGTTGCTAAATAGGATATCTCCTTGCATTGTGAAGTTGGTATCCTCTTTCATCTTTGTTGCTACACTTGGGGGGCAAGGATGCCATCTCCTTCTGTCTTTCTAGGATTCACCTCTTTCCTTGGGTAAGCAGTATTTATCTATTATGTGATATCCAATCATACATGAAAATTTTGGTTTGCATCAAGGATCTATGTCCTGGGTAAAAACCTATTTCCATTGTTTGACATTGGGTTTCCATGGTTGATACATCTCTCACCTTGGAAACTGAACAGTGTGCTATCCCTCGTAAGGATTACTTTATTTTCACTTCTTACATGATATCTCTTTGCATTCATCCCTTCCATGGCCTCATAGGAGCTATAACCTTCTTGGCTTGGACTGGGTGTTGTTTGTGGATATTGTCTTGATGCTGAAGAAGGCTTTATCCTTGTTCTTTTCTTTCCTTAACATGTCAAAATAGTATGTTTTTGCAATATTAAGGAGGGGAACATATATAGGGCCTCCCTTGTACTATAGTTTTTTATTTTTACATGCTAAATCTTGGAAGGTAATGCACATAAGTTTCTAAATCCTAAAAAGACATGCATTTATATGCTAAATCTTCCAATGGTAACGCACATAAGTTGCTAAATCCTGAGAAGACACACATTTTTCAAAATTTTCAATATGCTAAATCCTCTAAAGGTAACACACATAAGTTCCTAAATCCTGAAGGGACATGCATTTCCAATTTCAAACATGCTAAATCTTGGAAGGTAGCACACATAAGTTACTAAATCCTGAAAAGACACGCACCTATATGCTAAATCTTCTGAAGGTAAAACACATAAGTTGCTAAATCCTGAGGAGACATGCATTTCATATTCATAGTGATACAAGAAGGTGGATATATGGGTATTCTAGAAGCTATCAAAAGATGCATTACAATTGCAAGCATAGTTTATGGGTGAACCTATTAGGGCTCTCCCTCCATGGTGATTCATGGTAAGGTGGGCATCTTACTAGGCGAGGTAATCACTCTTTTCCCTCCTTGTATTTTCGCTTTCATGCTAGTAAGACTGGATCATGAAGCTATGTCATTTATAGTGTTTCTCTTGTCTTTCTTATGTAAACATTTATGCTTTTATGATATCTTTCCAACTATGATATTAGTATGAGAAATATTTCTTAGCAAGGTTTCTTATGCTAATTGATTTGGGTTATTTAGTACTAACCCTTGTTCTTTTCGCACCCTCATGCTTGTATGTCGAGTTAGAATCCTTAGTCTGGGGGCTTTTCTCCTTAACTAAGTGTTATTTTATCTCATTGTGAATCCACTTGGATCTCCTCTTGCTTATCCTTTACCAAGAGTTTTCATCGAGTCCATACTCTTGCTAAAGTGGGGGCTTAATGTATCATCTTAAAATGGAAGCATTTCCATGTTAATAATGTTTATCTCTTTGAGTAAGTGGTTTGGGGTCATTTTGAATGCCTTGAATTGATCTTTGCTTGGATCTGGCTTTCTCCCCGCTTTCCACTTCTTTTCTGCTTCATTCTAGGTGAAATTAGGGTTAGGATCCTGAGGATTCTCCTTAATTTCCCTCTTCCATGGCTCTATTTTCTAGGTAGGACTTAGAAATAGGTCCTCCTGGCCTTCATCACATTCATTATAGGATTTTGTGCCTATCCCTGGCATTCTATCCCATTCTAATATTATCTCTAGGTCTTCGGGCATCCCCGGGACCTCCTATCCTAATTTTGACTAGATCTGGGCCTAGGGTCAAATTCGAGGTTGATCCTAACTAGGTCAGTCCCAACCTTGATTTTTCCTCCCTCTTTCAAATTGCCAATTTCCTTGATTTTCGGGTCTCAGATTTCGGGGATATTTATTTTCCCGCCTCTAGGTTGGCTATTTCGGGTTTCCAAATGGTAAATCCTCTAATTGCATTTAATATAGGTATATTTTCTAAAGGTTAGGACCTAATTGGGATTTAATTCTCCAAGGTGGCCCCTCTAGAGGATTGTGCCCTAGTTCACTATAAAAGGAGGCCTTCCTCTCTCATTTTCACATCTCATCCTCAAGTAATCTTTCCTTTCAAGCTCTCAAGGTGATCAAGTGCAAGCATTCAAGTTCTCTTCTCCATCCAAGTTCTCCATTGAAGATCAAGGATTCAAGTATTCAAGATATTGAATGGATTTGGTTCAGGCATCTAAGATTCATCATTCAAACCCTAGATCTAGCCATCATGGTGGTGTGATCTTCCTTCAAGATCCTTTGTTCATCTTCTACATTCATTCATTCTTCTATCAAGGTGAATTCCAAGCTTACAATCATGGAGGTTTGATTTATATTTATTGATGTTCAAGCTTTTATATCAATATACTTGTTTACATTCAAAATACAATTACATATCTATCGAATTGCATAGCTTCATTGTTAGATCCATTTCTACTACTTGCTAGCATTCCTATTTCAATTTCAATATTAAGGTTGATTCCAAATTGGGGTTTGACAAAGGCAAACCCCTCAAACAGACAAGAAAAATCCTCTTTTTCTTGCAGGTACAGGTGCAAAATTTTAGATATGAGATCGGATTTAGATGCCCTTTTTAGAAAACTTTCAAGATCTGCAAACAAAATTAGAATCGAGCTTCAAATAAAGAATCTAGCCTTTGACCTTTTATGAGGGTCAAAGTCAACCTGAGCTCATCTTGAAAAAAGATTTCTGGGTTTTCTCTGTCTCGACATTTCCAGTCCAGAACAATTTGCAAATTTGTCTGAAAGTATACACAGACTTTAGAATTTGGCATTTTCCAGATCTGCCCTAATTTGAGGTTAGTACTTGCATTTCAATTACTTCAAATTCTAAACACTTCAATTCTACCATAAGGAAATATAGGGTTTTTCTCTCTCTTTCATATTCTCCATAGATTGATTTGATTGTGCATTAGCCTTTTGGTTGATCAAATTGGATCTCTCCTTTGGGAATTTGGATTTAGGAGTGGATCTCATATTTCCCCCACATACACACACATTACACATTCCAAATAGAGGTGATTCAATTTTACCTCTATTCAAATACATATTCTCTTTCCTATAGGATTTTCACATAGTCTCTTTCTCCCTTTGACAAAAATGGCAACGGGTTCCATAAGTCATCAACAATTATTTTCAACAACTGCTCTCAACGATCACTCCCCCTGAGGAGTAGATCCATACATCAAGTCTAGAATATGATAAGGCTCTGAAAACCTCTGGACTGATGCATCCCTGGATCATTTAATTCACGCTAGAAGGGGCCTACATCCAAAGCATACCTCTAAGATACTCAAAGGAATCTTTTGGAAATGGCTTTGTAAAGATGTCTTTTATCTATTCCTTTGTGCTAATGTATTCCAATGTTATTTCCTTCTCGTCTTATCTCTCAAGAAGTGATACTTTATAGAAATATGCTTAGTTTTAGAGTGCATCACAGGATTCTTTGACATGTTTACTGTACTGGTGTTATTACAATGGATAACCATTGGTTCATCAAAAGTTATTCTAATATCTTTTAGCATTTGTTTCATCCAAAAAATTTGAGTGTAATTAATAGCAGCAACAATATACTTTGATTCTGTAGTAGGTTGAGCTATACAATCTTTCTTTTTACTTAGCCATGAAACCAACTTTTTCCCAAGGAAAAATGCACCTCCACTAGCACTCTTCCTGTTATCAATATTCCCTACCCAATCAGCATCAGTATAAGAATGAAGTTCAAAGTCATCATTTCTATCATACCATAAGCCATATTCCATTGCTCCTTGCAGATATTTAAATATCATTTTTACAATAGCTAGGTGTGTCTCTTTAGGTTCTACTTGATATCTAGCCACAATTCCAACAGCATTAGCAATATCTAGTCTGGTGTGAGTTAGATATTGTAATCCTCTAACCATTGATCTGTACTTGGTCTAAAAAAATACTTTGTCTCATCATTATTTGATAGTTTATGACTAGTCACCATGGGTGTACCAACTGGTTTACAGTCTTCCATTCCAAACGTTTTCAACATTTCTTTAAGATACTTAGTCTGAGAAATAAAAATGTCATTCTTGCTCTGATTTATTTATAGTCCTAGAAAGAATTTCATTTTGCATATCATGGACATCTCAAATTCATTTTCCATCTCTTTAGAAAATTTCTTACACATTTCATCATTGCCTCCAAAGATAATATCATCAACAAAAAATTCTATTATTAGAATTTCACCTTCACTAGATATTAAATATAAGTTATTGTCAGCATTACCTTTTTTGAACCCAAGGTGAAGTAAGTATTTGTCTAACCTTGCATACCAAGCCCTTGGAGCTTGCTTCAGTCCATAAAATTCCTTCTTCAACTTGCATACCATGTCTTTAGCTTCGCATAGAGTAAATCCATCAGGTTGTTCTATATAAACTTCTTCTTCAAGATCCCCATTAAAGAATGCAGATTTCACATCTATCCGATATACCTTGAAGTCCTTATTTTCATCATAAGCCAAAAATAATCTTGCAGCTTCTATCCTAGGAATAGGAGCAAATGTCTCTTCAAAATCTATGCAGTCTTGTTCTGAATAACCTTTACATACCAATCTTACTTTATTTCTTACAACAACTCCTTCATTCATTTTGTTTTTGGAAACCCACTTAGTTCCTATTACATTTTTGTCTTTAGGTCTAGGAACTGATTCCCAAGTGTTATTTTTCTTTATCTGATCTAACTCTTCCTTCATAGCTTTTATCCAAGATTCATCTCTACAAGCTTCATCAATAGTCTTTGGTTCAACTTGAGAAATTAAACAAATTTCTTCCCTTGTCTTTGATCTAGTCATTACTCCTTGACTTGTATATTACCAATAATTTGATTTTTAGGATAGTTTTTCTTTACATAACTTAGAGTCTTAGGAATCTCAGTAGCCTCATTTGTGTCATCATCACAAGTCTCATTTTCACATTTAGTCTCAACAAATTCATCTTCTTCTTTAGTAGCAGCCTCCTTGATCTTTGTATTCTGATTATAGTCATACATTCTCTCTTGTGTCTGAAACTTTTCATCTATCTTCACATTGTTAATTTTGAAATCATCTTTCTTAATCTCATATTAAAACATTTGTAAGCCTTTCTCTTAGTATAATAACCAAGGGAAATTCCTTCATCACTTCTAACATCAAATTTTTCTATCTCATCATCTCTTTTGATATAGCATTTAATACCAAATATTTTGAAATATTTTACAGTAGGAGAATGATTAAACTATAATTCATAAGGAGTCTTACTTGTACCTTCTCTAATTTGAATTCTATTCAAAGTGTACATTGTTTTCCCAATAGCTTCTCTCTAATGCACATGAGGTATATTTCCTTCAAGAAACATTGTTCTAGCAGCATCCAGTATTGTTTTGTTCCTTCGCTCTACTATCCCATTTTGTTGTGGAGTCCTAGGAGTATATGTTTCTCTTTGTATTCCATACTCTTCATAGTATGAATTGAATAGATATGAAGTAAACTCTCCACCTCTATCTGATCTCAAACATTTTATCTTTAAGCCTGATTCATTCTCTACTTTTTCTTTGAATATCTTGAATTTGTTAAATTCTTTTGATTTCTCTTTCATGTAGGTGACCCACATCATTCTAGAAAAGTCATCATCAAAAAGTATAAAATACCTTTCACCATAGTATGATCTTGTCCTTGTAGGTCCACATAGGTTTGTATGTACCAGATCCAACTTTCCTTTTTCTGTATATGATTTTCTTTTATAGCTTCTTCTATTTTTTTTTCCCATAACACATTCTTTGCATACAATGTTAGATGGTTTCACAATCTTTGGTAGATCTCTTACTACGTTAGTCAAACTTGCCTTCACAATATTATCAAAATTGTCATGACCAACTGTCATCTACCTTCACAAAAAAACAAGAAGCTCCAGATGTATTTAACTCAAATACATTACCTCAAGATTTAGTACGAGTTGCAATCAAGTTTCCTATCTTACCTTTGATAAAATACTTTCCATCAATCAAATTTACTTTAAATCCCTTATCCATCAGTTGTCCAACACTCAAAAAGTTATACTTAAGTCCATCAACAAGTAGTACATTGTCAGTATTATTCTTTCCATACGAAGTAATAGATCCTAATCCTATGATAGGTTTAGGAACATTGTCTCTGAATCTTACAACATTGCCATCATACTTCATTAATTTAACAAACTTGTTTTTGTCTCTAGTCATATGATGTGAGCAACCAATGTCTATAATCTATTCAGATTTCTTATCAACATGTGATACTAAATATTTTTCCTCATGTACTGGTTTTTCATCTTTAATAGAAATAAAGCCAATCTCCTCATAATCCAGATCATCATCATCATAAATACCTTCACTAGCATAATAACATTCCTTATCCTTTGAATACTTTGACACAAGGGTAAGGTAGAGAGGCAAGCAAAATCAGGGTTAATTGAGACTGCTTAAACCTACTAAAATGCCCTGCGAAGAGTTACACACGGAAGAAATATGAAAACCACATGAAAGAAGTGAAAACACAATGGATATGAGACAAGGAACTAGTAACAACATTGGTGCAATTATATTAAATCTTTAAACATGCCCAGTTGTGAGGCCTTCCAGGTTTCATCCTTATACAATGAAAATTATGAATTTAGAGCCTCATCTCGCATATTATCTTATCTTCTACTTCTACTACTCTTCTACTATCACCATCTTACTACCAACTAAATAACCTAAGCTCCAAATATATAGCCAGCAAAGCCACAAGTTGCCCAATCAGGCATTTAATTACATTATAGGTCCACTTAGGAGGACAAACCAAAACTAAAGAAAGAAATAACAAAACATGTTGCGAAGCCACATTTAGGTCCACACATGATTCGAGAACATATCCTAAACTTAGTAAGATCCAATTTCCCCACATGGAACCGTGCAAGATGAAATACACATGTTTCATGTGAAACTGGCAATGAATCGATGCCCGAGGAAAATGGTGATAACTTCTAGGTCCAAATTAATTAGGACATGCACTCTTAGGAGAAGGTCCAAGAATAGGTCCATGACATAGGATTAACTTTTCAAGGCAAGAAACCAATAGCAGCAATGGCTACAAAATAAACAATGCACAGGTACAAGAAATAGGAGATGTTTTTGGTGATGCAAGATTTCTTAAAACCCAAGATGCTCCTACATCAGACACCTGGGGTAACAAAAGAACTGATGCCTACATTAGGAACTACTCATACTTTGACCTAAACCATAAAGACCCATTTCAGCTTGTGTAATCCATGAACTATCTTCAACCGGCTTGTCTTTCCACTAAACTAGGTATTCCATGTAGTCTTTTCCTCTTGTACTCTTGCTTACTCTACTATTCAAGATCCTCTCAATGTTTTCTCTGTTCTTCTTAGGATAATCCAGATCATCTTCTATCTCATCAGTTCATTCAAAGTACTCAAAGATATCAGCAATGTTGAATATAGGTGATATATCCATGTCCTTTGGTAATTCCACTTCATAAGCATTTCCACTGTCAAACTTCTTCAGAATCTTACAAGGTCCAAAATTCTTCATTTTCAACTTGTTGTAGGTACCAATGGGAAATCTATTCTTCTTTAAATGAATCATAACCCCATCTCCAACTTCAAAAGATTTATGTCTCCTTCTCTTATTTGCTCTGTGTTTATAATTCAAATTACTGTCCTCCAAATTTCTTTTAACTTCATCATGAAAAGTTCTCATGTATATTGCAAAAACCTCAGCTTCAGCACTTCTTCTGGTCTCAGTAGGTAAATATCTCAACACTATGGTTCCTTTAGGATGAAATCCAGTAACAATCTCAAATGGTGTCTTCTTAGTACTTCTATTCATAAAATTATTATATGCAAATTCCGCTTGTGCCAAAACCAAATCCCAATTAGCAGGCTTATCTCCAACTAAACATCTCAACAAGTTAAACTTCTATTTACAACTTCAGTATGTCCATCTATCTGAGGGTGAAATGTAGAACTAAACTTCAACTCTTTATTCATCTTCTTCCAAAGTATTCTCCAAAAGTAACCAGTAAACTTAGTATCTCTATCTAAAACAATAGACTTAGGCAAACCATGCAATCTTACCACTTACTTGAAAAATAGGTTAGCTACATGTAATGCATTAGATGTCTTCTTTTAAGGTATGAAATGTGTCATCTTTGAAAATCTATCAAGCACTACAAAAATAGAATCATTACCTCTTTGATTTTTAGGCAATCCAAGAACAAAGTCCATACTCACATCTTCCCAAGGTCTATTAGGTACAGACAAAGGTGTATACAATCCCACATTTTGACTAGTTCCTTTTTCTACTTGACAAATTCTGCAACTTCTAACCATTCTTTGTACATCCCTATAAATCTCTGGCCAAAAGTACCTTTCTAAAATCAGTTTCACGGTCTTATCAATACCAAAATGTCCAACAAGTCCACCACTATGCTTCTCCTTCATTATGTTCTCCCTCATAGATCCTCTAGGTATGTACAATTGAACTCCTTTAAACAACATGTCTTCTTGAATGAAATAATCAGTCCACTTATTACTTATTGTTTGTTCCTTACAAGCTTTCCAACATTCTACAAAATCAATGTCAATCTCATACAAATATTTCAAACTATCAAAACCAAGTACCTCAACTCTCATCTCTATCAGCAAACTTCTTCTTCAGCTCAAGGCATCAACAATTTTATTTGATTGTCCACTCTTATGCTTTAATGAAAAGGAAAATTTTTGCAAGAACTCAACCCACTTCATATGTCTCTGATTCAATTTATTTTGACTTCCCAAATACTGCAAAGCTTTATGGTTAGTATACAACACAAAATCTTTAGGCATCAAATAATATCTCCATTTCTTCAAATATTGAACAATAGCATAGAATTCCTAGTCATAAACTGAATATTTTCTCTTAGCATCATTCAACTTCTCACTAAAGAAAGCTACATGTCTTCCTTCTTGACTCAAAATAGCTCCTATTGCACTACCACTAGCATCACATTCAACTTGAAAAACTTTACTAAAATTAGGCAAAGAAAGTGTAGGTAACTCTGCAAATATTTGTTTCAATGCTTCAAAACTCTTTTGTGCTCCATGCATCCATTTGAAATCCCTTTTATCTCCTCTCATGGTTTCAGTCATAGCATTACAAATAGAACTAAAATTTATGATGAACCTCCTATAAAAATTTTCCAATCCATGAAATGATCTTACCTCTCCAATATTCTCTGGTGTAGGCCAGTCAATTATAGCTCTTACTTTCTCAGGATCTATTTTCAACCCATCAGTTGAAATTACAAAACCAAGGTACACAATCTCTTCTTTCATAAATGAACACTTCTTCAAATTAATCAGCAACATTTCTTCCTTCAATCTTTGCAATACTTGTCTCATATGCTCAAGATGTTCTTCCTTAGTCTTACTAAATATCAAAATGTCATCAAGATACAAAATTATGAACTTACCCAAGAATCTTTTCAAAACTTTATTCATCATCCTCATGAAAGTACTAGGTGCATTAGTCAAACTAAAAGGCATAACCAACCATTCATACAAACCTTCATTAGTCTTAAAAGAAATTTTCCATTCATCCCCCTCTCTAATCCTAATTTGATGATAACCACTTTTCAAATCAATCTTTATGAAATACTTTTCTCCACTCAAACTATCCATTATGTCATCCATCCTAGGCAAAGGAAATTTTTACTTTACTGTTATTTTGTTTATAGCTCTAGAATAAGTGCAAATTCTCCATTCTCCATTCTTTTTCAGTGCTAACACAACAGGTACTACACAAGGACTCAAAGTTTCCCTAATCAAACCTCTCTCAAGCAATTCTTGCACTTGTCTATTCAACTTAGTCTTTTCATCAGGTGTCAACCTATGTGGTGCTTTATTAGGAAAACTAGCTCTAGGTATCAAATCCATACAATGACTTATACTTCTCATAGGCGGTAAACCATCAGGTACATTATCAAAACTGATGTCATGAAATTCAGCCAACAAAGGTTTAATCTCAGGTGCATGTTCTAACTCATCTTGTTTCTCAATTTTCCTTGGAATCAAAGAAAATAAAATATTATGTTCTTTCATTTCTCTTGCAAACTTTTTACCATCAACCAAGCATACTTTGATTGTAGTATAGTGACTCTCATGAAATTTCTCTACTAAAGGAAATAACACTTGTTTCTTTCCATCCATCCAAATAGTATATTGATTCAATCTACCATCATTCAAAGCTTTCCTATCATACTACCAAGGTGTACCCAAAATAATATGACAACAATCCATAGGTATAATATCACACAAGACTTCATCATGGTAATTCCCAATTTTTAATTTAACAAGGCATTGTTCACTTACAAGTAGTTTATTCTCCTTTCAAATCCAATCAATATGGTAAGGCTTAGGATGTCTCAATCTCTATGACTACAATTTTTTAACTAGCTCTTTAGATGCCAAATGATCATAACTTCCACTATCAATGATTACCTTGCAACATTTTTCAGCAATCTTACATCTAGTTCTGAACAAACTTTTCCTCATAATAGGTTCCTCATCAGCTTCTTCATTCCACAAGATCCTTCTTAGCATCAAGTTCTCACCATGCTCAAGTTCATTAGATAATTCCTCAACTTATTCACAAGACAAATTGTTCCTGCCATTACCTCCAGTCTTCTTTCTAGAGTTAGTACATTCAAAGGCTCTATGTCCTTCTTCACAACATTTGTAACAAGTACCTTTAAACCAAGATTTTTCATCTATTTTCCCTTTATTTTTATTCCTAGAGTAACCAGTATAGTTTCCTCTCGAGTAATTACCTCTTCTACCAGTAGGTTCATCTTTCCATCCTTTATCTTGTACTACATTGTCAAATCTACTACTTTCTCCATAAGATCTACCTCTACTTCTCTGAAATCTACCACCTCTTCCTCTCTGTCTTTGATCATGTATTTTTGTCAATTGTTCTTATGCCTTCAAATAAATTTGGTATGCTTCTTCCACACTATCTATTTTAATATAATTGATCTCATCTTGAATCGATGTCCTCAGACCATTCAGGTATCTAGCCACTTTCTCAACTTCATCATCTACATGTCTAGATATGATATCCAATTTGTAAAATTCTTCAGTATATTCTTTCACACTCATTTCCTTTTGTCTCAAATTTTGCATTTTTCTCATCAAACTAACTTGGTAGTCAGCTGGGAGAAACTTCTTCTTCATCTTTCCAAGCATTTTCATCCATGTCTTGATCTTTTCTTTTCCTCTCTTTTGTCTCTCAGTTTGCAAATGATCCCACCAAAGAGATGCATGACCTTTCAACTTTGTGACTATTATCTTAACCTTCTTATTATCAAGAGTACCTTCATACTCAAAGTATTTATCCATCTCAAAGATCCAATCCAAAAGTGCATCAGTCTCGAGTCTCCCATCATAGCAATCAACTTCAACAAGTCTGGAGTTAGCCTTAAACAAAACTCTCTAGAGTCTTTCCTCATCATGTTCAACTTTAGGTTTAGAATTAGGTGCTGCTTCTTCTTCATCACTAACATCTTCAATATGTGTGCCTCTTCTCTAGGCTATCTCTACAGCTTCAAGCCTAGTTGCAATTTACCTCAACATATCCATGATAGCATTATCATTTCCTCTACCACAAAGCATCTTGAAAATCAAGTTCCAACAAGATCATAACCTTCTACAAGTTATAGGTCAAATCTCAGTTCTACCACCCTACAACCAATCCAGTAAGGTTCTCCATGATCCAATCCACAAGAAAGAACTTCACTTTGATACCACTTGACACAAGGGCAAGGTAGAGGCAAGCAAAATCAGGGTTAATTAAGACTGTTGAAATGTACTAACATGCCTTGCGAAGAGTTACACACGAAAGCAATATTAAAACCATGTGAAAGTAGTGAAAACAAAATGGATATGAGACAAGAAACTGGTAACAACACTGGCGCAATTATATTAAATCTTTCAACATGCCCGGCTGTGAGGCCTTTTGCATTTCGGCCTTAAACAATGAAAATTATGAATTCAAAGCCTCAACTTGCATATTATCTTCTCTTCTACTTCTACTACTCTTCTACTATCACCATCTTACTACCAACTAAACAACCTAAGCTCCAAATATATAGACAGCAAAGCTACAAGTCGGCCAATCAGGCATTTAATTACAGTATAGGTCCACTTAGGAGGATAAACCAAAACTAAAGTAAGAAATAAAAAACACATTGTGAAGCCACATTTAGGTCCACACATTATCCAAGAACATGTCCCAAACTTCACAAGATCCAATTTCCCCACACAGAACCGCACAAGATGAAATACCACACATTTCATGTGAAACTGGCAGTGAATCGATGCCCAAGGAAAATGGTGATAACTTCAAGGTCTAAATGAATTAGGATGTGTGTTCTTAGGAGAAGGTCCAAGAATAGGTCCATGGCATAGGATTAACTTCACAAGGGAAGAAACTAGCAGAAGCAATGGCTACAAAACAAACAACAAATAGGTACATGAAATAAAAACTTTTTTGGTGATGCAAGATTGCTTAAGACCCAAGATGCTCCTGCATCATACTTAGACTTGAAAAACTTAGGTTTGTGCTTAGGAACTCTTGTAGAACATCTAGATGCAAAGTGACCTATCTTATTGCATGAAAAACATTTCAAAGGTAACTTTCCTTCAAATTTACCCTTACCTCTCTTTTCTCTTCTAGCAATCAGTGCAACAAGTTGATCTAGTTTTCTTTCCTCTTCTTGTATCTGTTCACATTCATCAGCATACTCACAAAGCTCTTATTTTATGTTCTCACTAATGGTGCTCGAAATTATAGATATTATCTTCCTATGTGTGGATGCTTTAAATGTTGATTCAACTTTACGTACAAAATATCCCATTTATGTAGCTTCAAAGGTAGTTGGATTTGCAATCAACATTTCTCTGCTAAATTTTGGAGTCAAATGTATAATCTTTTCTATAGCCTGAACTTTAGTCTTGTATATTGGTGTCAATGATCTAAGAATCTTCACAATGACTTCTTCCTCTTCATAAGTGCCTCCATAATTTCTGATTCCAATTACAACCTCTGTAACCCTTTGTACATAAGCCCTAATACTTTCATCATCCTTCATTTACAACTTATCCATCCTTTTTTTCTAGTTCTATAACTTCTCTTTCTTTGTAAACTTATCTCCTTCATACAATACTTCTAGTCTTGTCCAAATCTTGTGTGCCGAATCTAGATCTTTAACTTAAGTAAATTCTCCTTCAGAGAGTGCATTGATCAGTGCTTCCTTTGTGACCATGTTATATCAAGATATCTTCTTTTCATCATCAGTAGCTTTTTCCAATTCATCCTCAACCTTCATAGCCACTTGATTCTTTGTAATCATCTAGTAGTCAATGCCCAAACATAGTAAGTGAGTTTGCATCTTATTCTTCCAACTATCAAAGTTTTCAGGATCAAATTTCAGACTATCCTTCCTATAGAACACCATCTCCAAGATCACCTCAAGCTATTAAGCTTTCTCTCTAAGGACCAGTAGCTTGGATACCAATTGTTAGGAATAATAGTCTACCAATACAACTGAGAGGGGGAGTGAATTAGTTGTATGAAAGATTATTAAACTTTAAACTTTGAATAGAAGCAATATCAAATCAAATGAACAAAGTGAATGCCAACAAAATAACACAATATTTGTTGTTGAGGAAACCCTGTTAAAGGTAAAACCCTAGTGAGAATTAACACCCACTAATGATGTACTGAGAGTATAGTATCCTTGTTAGAAGATCTAGCCCTGTTAGGAGCTGATTAAAACATTACGGTACATAGTCCTTGTTAGATGATAGATCCTGTTAGGAATCAAGAAAAAGAAGGGTAGGCTCACTTCCTAGGCTCACTACCCAAAGAAGGTTATGTCCACCTTCATAACTCACTTTTCGTAACACATGTTTATGTAGGAAATACATAATCTTTGAACTATCTGATAGCAACTATCTTTTCTTGATTAGTTCCAATGAAATATATAATTTATCCTCGGCTCTACATCCAAAAGACACAATTTCGTAGCTTCCAAAATCCTCTTTTACATCACATACAGTCTACCATCATATCTTTTCAAAAGAAAAGATCTTACATATATACCCTATAACAAAATAAATGATCAGGTTGACCAATTAGGCTTTCCTAATATACAAATGATTACATAACTCATTTCTAAGATACACACGGTATCTAAAACAAGTATACAACAATTAAAATTCAACAATTAAGGACTAACATCCATAAATCATGCTTGCCATTCATGATACACGCTACATCTCTCAAGTTGGCTTCCAAATAGGTCTTCTCAAGAACACACGCCACAACTGATGTCATCCTAATTTTTGTACCTTGTGAAGACCATCAAAAATTCTTCAGTACCCTATCTATCATCCCTTAATCTTGCATACACTGAATCTTTATCACATGTAAGATATACCCAAAACTCATAGACTTACTCTGTCAACTTCCACTGTCACTTTCTAGTAACCAGTCTTCACTAAATCTTCTATAACTCAACCAATATGCAATATTACATCATGCGATCTTAGATGTAAGATCACAACACCTTCTTTTAGACGTAACTAACTTCACATGTTCTAAAACATTCGTACAGTATCCATACACTATAATAACCAGCCTGTTCTCTTCACTGAAACATATATTGACATCAGTGACAAAACATGAATGACAACAATAGTAATTTCAACATCACTCAGCATAGTGATTAAACATATTAAATGTATCCAGAAATCTCCCCAATGCATTAGCAATATCTAACATCCCGAGGAGTGATCTCATATCCCCCTACCTTTTTTATGAATAGTGTACTTGAATATATATTAATGGAAAAGTCATGACCATTCATCAAAGAAAAATAATGGAATTTATGTATATTAAAATTGGATTTAAGAAAGTATTTTGAAAAAATATTGATAGTTGGTTTATGAATTTGAGTTTGATTTGATACAATTAAATTTGTGAGTTTTAGGATTGTGTCACTCTACATCTATTTTATGTCCATGGAAATAATTTTTGAATTTGCAGGTTTGAATCTAATGCACAAAAATGAATTTTGAACATAGAAATGAATCTTTAATTATAGATTTTGTGTAAATAAAAGTAGTAATTAGGTTTGTTTTGTTTAGTCCTATAATAAATTGTATATTGTATTGATAAACATCTATAAATAATAGTATAAATTATAGATTGAATGACATTGAATACTATTGTTATATACCATCACACTGAAAAAAAAAAAATATATAATTATAAATCTATGCAAATAAATGTGTTGAGATATTTCATCCAACCAATTCAAAAAAATTTCATTTCATTAAGAAGATATATAAAATCTTACCTTTAACAAAATCTAGAAAACCTATCAAGTAGCCTTCTCAAAAACTCAATAATTGTGTTTGAATATAAATAAATTATTTATTCATAGTGTTTGTTGTAAACCAATGTTATTATAAGTGGGTCTAATTTAGTTGTGGTGTATTATTCATAAAAAGGAGAAGGTATGCAATTTTTTTCCATAGTCATCTCATTTTTGTTTTCGTATGTTCTTTGGAATGTTCACTCAAAGGATACAAACCCTGGACAATATATGTCCTTATCTTTAGGATATGTGAAAAAAGATCATTTTTAATAGTTGTGTTAATCAATATGCATATCTCACACTTTTTAATGCACTTTATTGATTTATTTGATGCACCAACACAATTTTAATCTATTTTGGGTCATGACACTAGAAAATTGTAGTTAACAAAAGGGTTTGTCAATACTCTTAAAATATTACATAGCATACATGGATTATCATGTTAAGTAGAAGGAATATATGACCAAAATAAATATTTTATGTGGTGCTATGTTTGTAAAATGATCAATTAAAATCCAGCAATGGTCACAAGCAACTTAGTGTTGTCAAGTGTCTTGAGTACATTAATCTTTTGTTTCTTAAATCTTATGATTTGATATCTCAGGTTTTTTTTTTCCTTCTGTTAGTTTTAGAGTCTATGATCTTTAAAAAATAAGTGTGATGGATATATAGTTTGGTTGAATAATCCTAATGAACTTTAGTTTCTCAAATTTGTTGATCCTTCTTCATAAAAGTCTAGGTTATTGTGTTAATCAATTAATCCTCATCTTAAATTTTATTTTTTTTATTGTGGAATTATGTGAATAGGAGATGAGCCATGGATGGAGGATTTGTCTTCTATTTTGATAGATTATAGATCTAGAATTTAATCTATATATTTATAAATTATGTATTGTACCTGTATTTTTCAGCCCATCCTTTCTTTTTTTTAATCAAGGAAAGCAAAATCTTGAGTTGAACTCATTGATTGATATTTATATTTGTAGTGATTACCAACACAATTTGGAACCCCTCTTTCAATCCACTCGTTGAACCACTCTCTATGCATTTATTTTGGATCAAAATACCTAATATCCCCCTTTAGTTTTGAAAGTATTCCTATTATGAGGCCATCGACAACTCTATTGTTCATTTTTGAAGTGATGCGGGAGTATCTTGGATTCACAAAAATCTTGCATCAACCAAAAATAGTTCTTTGCATTTTGTTCTTATTTACCGGTTTGAGAGATCATATTGACTGATCATTCATCTGTTCAAGATAGCATGTGTGATCGTATAGTCTTGTTTGATACCTATCTAGGATCATCTTCCTATGATCACACCTTCTGATGTTCGTAGATGCTCAAGATCTAATCCATTTCCTATCCCTAGATAATGTGTTCATTTCTTTCTTGGAACTATTTGGAGATTCAATGTGCGGTTACTATTATTTGAATTTTGATCATTATGGTCGTAGCATGCGGTTCATGGCTCTTCCATGGATCTTTCCCTATGTTCGTGCTCCTTATGGTTTCCTTTGCATAGATCTTTGATTCCTTTCTAGGTTGGAACTATTTGTTGTACATGTTTCCTTTTATTGGGGAATGTAATTCTTTCTTAGTTGACCTTTAGATGTGTTTCCTATATGTAATAACTTGATGTATCTTCAGAAGAGGGCTATTAGATTGATAGTTGGTTCTTAGAACCTAAATCTGAGACTTTGACAGACTGGTAATAAGATTTATGATTCATTTTCATTGTATGTGGCTTGAATTGGGAAGGCCTGACAACCTGGTATGTATATTGTTTGATCTTTGAATAATCTATTGGATTGTGCATCTTCTCTCTATTGTGTGTTATTTCTTTCCTATGTACTCTTAGCTATGAGGCTGGCATCTCCTATGGGGATTCACTATTCTTGACTGTGTCAAGTGGTATTAGATCAAGGTTTTGTTGTAGAAAGCCCTAGTTGAATTGGTTGTAGGGTGGAATATTGTGCTCTAACCTACAATTGTACAAGGCTGCAAAGATGGTTTGAGGAAGGAGAGATGATGATCCTGTTGTGTTGGCTTTATTGAGATAATTTATTGCTAGGCTTGAATATATTGAGACAACCCAAAGAAGAGGAAGGCATGTTGAAGATACTAGTGAAGATGAAGTTGAAGAGGTAGAAAAAGAGAAAAACAATCCCCTATTCTTGAACAAGGTGAAGAAATATTCCTGAGAGTCTTGAAAAGTGTGAATGCTATACTACACTTCAATCCTCCTGAATATATTGGTAGGTTAGATTCAGATGAATTGTTGGATTGGATCTTTGAAATGGAGAAGTATTTTGAATATGAAACTACACTGGTGGATAAGAAGGTGAAGTTTTTAGGTACAAAATTAAAAGGACATGTATCCTTGTGGTGGGAAAATTTGCAGCTTGATTGACAAAGAAGAGGAAAATAAAAGATCAAGGTATGTGATAAGATGATAAACAAATTGAAGGATAAATTCTTACCATAAATATAAGATCGGGAGATAAAGTGGAGAGGAGCAATTATAAATCGAAATACCCCACTAAACCATTGAGACAAGGACTAAGTATAAATTTGGGCACACAAGTTGAGATACATAATGCCATTGGTGTTATGTACCTAGGACATAATTCTAATGGTGTTCTTCTTAGGAATGGGAACACTGAGAGGGGGGGTGAATCAATGTTTTATATTATTAATGTTTTTATGCTTCTTGAAACTTAGCCCAATTAATCAATTACTGAACTAAATATTAAAGAAAGTAAAGTAAACAACCATAACACATAACACCAGATATATGGGGAAACCTTGGCCAAAGGAAAAATCCCGGTGGGAATTAATACCCACTAATAATTGTACTTTGTATTACGAACTTGTTAATGTTCCTTTGCCCTGTTAGGAGCAGTCATTATAATGCTTTAGTACAATGACCTGGTCAAATGTCAGACCCTGTTAGGATTCTTAAAGTAAAAAACCTTGTTAGGGGTGGAAGGCTCACTGCCAGAGCTCACTACTCAATGAGGAAGGCTACAACCTCTTGGATATCAAATACACACTATATCTACAAGGTGAACTGCTGCTATGACATTGCTTGTCTGATCAATTCCTTTTATGCACTGATGCTTTAACCTCTTGTAAAGCTCTATAAAATTCTTACTTCTCTTAACACATACTTTGCATACTTCTTCTCTTCTATTACATCTTCTATTAACTCTTGCATGCTCAAATACAAAAGCGCATGTCTTATATATAGGTGCAACCAAAACTATTTACTAAGTCAGCCTATAACCTATTACATACAATGCTTCCAAATGAATTGGCTCAAGCGTGTTTACATACATTGATATTAACATGTTTACAAAACATTTACAATAGGTGCATAGCCTTTACAAAATAAAATAATACTCACTAATCAAAATCTTTTCTGTCAACTGCATGTTATGTTATGTTCTGTCGCTTACTGTCTGTGTCACTTCAACTCGCTATAACTTCTTCATGCTATCACATCTGACCATGCGTTCTTAGACATAGCTTACTAACATACTCAAAATATTATCTTCAAGGGAGCATACAAAAACTTGATCATACACACATGCGTTGATGCTCTATTCATCAGGTACTTCACTGTCTTCTCTATCTTCCATACTTAGCTGAATTCTGATCTTCTAAGTTATTGCGCTAACATCAAAACTTCATATGACTTTGTTTCCATAATGAAAACACTAAAATTAGTTATATACACTAGTATAGTCAACTTTCCAACAATCTCCCCCTTTTTCATTAATGGTAACAAAGGAATATGGAGAAGTTGCTAAACTACATCTTTACACAAAAACTTTCAATCTTATACTCTTATCTTTTCTTGTATACTGTACATCATAGACTATCTCCCTTATATAATATTAGTCTACTACTCTATATTAATCTATCCCCCCTTTGACATTAATGATAAAGGTTCTCAAAAAATGAATCTTCAAGTACTTACATAGAGAGTACATTTGGATACGCAATCTGAAGGTTTGCAATTTCTTGTTGCCAAAAAACCTTTAGTGCATCAACTGTCTATAGATGGGCGCATAATGCATAGGTTAGATTCTCCATCTTTTCCAAATTTGTACATAGACCTTGATCATATGTCACAATAGTAGCATCTATCTCCTTGATGTTCTGATTCAACACATCTAGAGAGGGTGCAAGTGCATGTCTCAACTATGATTTTTTAGCCCTTATCTTAGCAATCTCCTTTTCTGCCTTCTCAAATTTTTCTAACTGTCCTTGATAGACATTATTGCACATGTTTATATCTTGATTGGTATCTTCCACTGATTTTATCATAGCTTCTTGAATCTTCTTAAGATGATCTGTAGTTAGTTTGTCTTTAATCATGCAGTCAGCAATTACTTTTCTTCCTTTTCCTACTAAATGTTTCAGCATTGCTTGAATAACCTTTAGAGAATTAAGGTCAAGTGAGAAATTGATTATCAACTCATCTAGCCTTTTCTTGAGATATTTATCTTCTGCAATCTTGGATGTTGATTCTTCTAAACTTGAGAAATTTTATTTGAAGCTTGTCAAAATAGTGCTGACATCATCCACTAAATGTACACTTGATACTTTCTTATCCTTTGGTAGTAGATTGTTTAGTATGTTGACTGATTCAACACACATGGGATTTCTCATAACTTAATTCTCTTTTTCTTTCTCCATGGCTAATCCACTTATCTTTATTAAATCTTCTTCTCCACAAGAATCTAGATTAGTTGTATCAGGGGTCAAACTTGACAAAAATGAAACTGATGGCTTAGGGGTAAGGAGTGATCTTTGCCTTACTTCCATAATCTCAATCTTTACCTTTATTGGAATCTCAAATGAAGGTTCTTCTTTATGTTCATCTTCTTTCTCATTTACAGGTTCATCTTCCTTCTCACTTTCATGTCCAATCAAGTCTTCAACTTGGACTTCTTCTTGCTGATTAGGTGACTCTTCTCCATATAAGATCTTAGCCTCTTCAATACTTACAAAGGCTTCTTCAAACTTGTCTAGGTCTTTATTTATCATCGCCATTGATATTTCAACATTATCAATCATGATAGTGTCATCCTTAGCTTATGTCATGGGCACAAACTCCATTGCTTCAATATGTGTTGTCACTGTGGGTGCAGAATCCTATGGACCTGTCATCGGTGCAATAGGGATATCAGCTACTTTTTCTTGCTCAAAGGGAACTTGGGTTGTAGGTGCAGTAGATACATGTGTCTTTCTAAAAACACCTTTTCAAATGCCTTCTTTATTTCCTTTGTAACCAACTCATAGTCCTTGTTCATTATTTGCAGAGTTCTAAGTTTAGTTCTTAAGTGAGGCTTCATAAAATCTAGCAATAAATTTTTCTCTTCAAATGAACAAAAAAGAAGGTTGTCATCCAATGCCTTTTTCCTTATCCTTAAATCTTCTTCTATAGCTTGTCTCTTCAAAGAATCCAAAATGTTCCATACATTATCTAGAATGACTGTCTTGAGTTCCAGAACCATCTTCTTGAACTTAATCATGTGTTTGATAATCATAGAATGAATCTCTGATTTATCAATCTCATGGTACTTATCATAAAAAATTGCTATTTGATCTATGCTCCCTTCATCAATGACTCTAGTTTTCAACACTTCAAGATTTGGTTTGAATCCTACCCCAGGAGGTGCTTGAGTGTTTTTTCCTTTGCTTCTTGTTTTTCTTGATGATGGGTGGCTTGTGCTAGCCTGCTTCTTCCTTTTAGGCATCTTACTAGGCTTAGGAGGTGGAGTGGATTCCAGATCAATAATAGGTGTAGGCGCAGAGATGTTTTCTTCTATATTTTTCTTCTTCTTTTTAGGATCATCAAATTTCTGTATTTTTACATCAAAAGAGGGTGTGCTCTCAAGTTGCATTGCAATCTTGGATTCCCTAGCTTTATCCAAGTCTTCTTGTGTAACACCATGGATTTTAAGAATGTTTGAAGTTATCTTGGATGGTTTTCTCTTTGTTGTTGCACTGTATAATATAGAGTCTACTTGTCTTCTCTTCATAAGTACCCCATCTTGGTTCATTGGGATCATTAGGCACTGATAGGAGGACTTGTGCATAAGCTTCCAAAATTTGTTCCTCCACTTCATAACCAAGTGGATGAATCCACTTAGTCCTAGGCTCCACTACTTCCATGCATGTGATATTAGTTTCCACCATGAAACATGTATTGTCCTTATACTTCTCCAGTATACTCTTAGGTATCCTATACCTTCTCTGCATCCTAATTCTAAATGTTTTGATTTCCAAACCCATGAAGTCCTTCAAGGCACTTTCTGATGTTTCCTTGAATGAGATTTGTGGCAATGTAGGTAGGATCTTGTCAAGATAAAGATCTGACACTTTACCAAAAATGTGAAAGTACATGTAAATGATCAATGACCCAAACTTGAATATCTTGCTCTTATCATGCTTTATAGCCCTTATGTTGTCTAACAACTATGCGTACAAGATCTCATATAGGTTAAACTCTCCATTTTCCTTCACCATTCTTATAGCTGCCAAAATAGTGGTTGCAAACACACTGTTCACACTGTTTATGTGTTGGAACTTGTAACCAAGTATCATAGCTATTAGTTTTATGTCCTCCTCAATGGGCTCAATTTTCATCCTTCTCTTATCACTCTGGGACTTACAAGTTTGCTCTACTTATTTCCTGACATCCTTACCAGTAGGAAGAGTAGCACCAGTCTTGGAAAGTCTTGTCATCTCATAAATGAGATTTGATGTAATGTGAACTAGAACTTCTCCAATCCAAAATAGGTCATCATGTATTCTGCTCAGAAGGATCTTGATCCATTCTGACTCATAAAATTCATATGCAGTTGCATACTCAATTATTGGGTGATTTGTGAATTGCGTGAACTCATCCTTGAAGGACATGTCTGGATTCATGATTGTTTCAATGTGTGACCTAATTCTGTCCAACCCTACAGGTTCCTTCTTATAGTATATATATGCACAAATATCTTCTACGTGCATCACTCTCATTGGAGTTCTAGAAAATGCCCCTTCTAGGTCATCTAACATGGACTTAAAAGGATACTTCTTGAATATATATCTCTTCCTCTCTGCAACATCAAATACAACTGGAGTGGCCATTACTTACTTGATCAATGCTTAATTAGGTTTCCAAATGATTTATGAACCATCAAGTCCGAACAAGGGTTTCATAACCAACTTAAACTTCTTTTCACTAATGAAAATAACTGCAATCTTTCAATACTAACTGTTTGATCTCCTGTGCTCTCCAAAGGCTCAAACTCAAATGCAAAATTGAGGATAATGGATCTCTGGTGACTATAAATCAAATTTCTGCAATTAATGCTTGCCGCGTAAACACAGATTGCAACAGTGAATTCCAATCTTTGGTCATCTTGATGATCAGGTTGTGTGATCTTGCACACTACTTCAACTAGTAGAAAAATAATTAAAACCAAAGGCGCATACTCAGAGGGTGAGTATACCAGCCACGCAGGGGTCTAGAGATAATATAGCTCCCCTTATGACCATGAGGGTCATTCATCTAGAAGTAGAAGGTGCGTCCACTAAGGATGCATCTACTACTGTGCCACTAACATTATCTTACTTTAATTCCATCCAAATCTTTCTCGCATCTTCTGTAGCTTTCACAAACTTGACTTCTCCAGAATCGTCCAAAATTGATCCTTGAGACTTATCAAGTCTTTCTTGTCTTTGCACTTGTGATCTACAAAACTTTGAGATGTGTCCAACCTTGTTATAGGAGTAAAAAATGACTGGAGGCCTTATATTCCTCAGTGCATTGATGTGGGTTACCATACTGCATTGTCTAGTTGTGTGACCATTGTAATTGCATATCTAACATGTAATGTTCTGAGGACTTCTAATATTTTTTTGTGGTTGATTTCTCTAATTTTGCTGTGTCTGACTTCTTTTATTTGATCTACAGTTCATAGCTCTATGACCAAATTTATTGCATGAATAAAAATAACCTTTGAAAGGTCTTACCTCTTTACAGTCTCTTGCTATATGTCCATGCTTGTTACATGCATAACAAGTTTAGTTTACCGACTTGCGTTCATCTTTAGATGGTTTTGCTTTAGCTTCAATATGATTTTTAGTCTTCTTAGCTTCTGTAGATTCTTATGGTGTTTTCATTCTTTCTCGCATATCATTGATTTGATTTTGTGCTTCATTGAATCCAATACCAGTGGTATCTCCTTTAATCTTATGTGCATACAACTGTGATTCTATTAGATCCTTACTTGTGTGCAATTTGTCAATATGATTATTTGCTTCAGTCAATTCAGATTCCACATTTTTCTTGATGTTTTCTAAATCCAAGATTTTCATGTTTTCTTGCCTCAGTTCTTCATCCAACTATTTTTTCTCTTTGATCTTCTCTTCATAAGCTTCCTAATTTTTAGTTATCTTTTCATCCAATTCTTCAATCTGATCCTTCAAAGATGTATTTTCTTCATTCATGTTTTTGACCATTTTTCCCAAATCATTGTTTGAACAATCTTTCAAATATTTTCTAAGTTTCTTGATGAATACTTGTGCGCCACTGACTTTCAATTTCAGCTCTTCAATTTCTTTTTTAGATCTATCAAGATCTTCAAGAGATACTTAAGTAAGTAAAGTAAACAACCATAACACATAGCACCATATATGATTACGGGGAAACCTTGGCCAAAGGAAAAACCCTGGTGGGAATTAATACCCACTAATAATTGTACTTTGTATTATGAACATGTTAATGTTCCTTTTCTCTATTAGGAGTAGTCATTACAATGCATTAGTACAATGACTCGGTCGAAGGTCCCTGTTATGAGTCTTGAAGAAAAAAACCTTGTTAGTGGTGGAAGGCTCACTGCTAGAGCTCACTACGTAATGAGGAAGGCTACAACCTCTTGGATATTAGATACACACTATATCTGCAAGGTGAATTGCTGCTATGACACTGCTTGTCTAATCGGTTCCTTTTGTGCGTTGATACTTTAACCTCTTGTAAAGCTCTATAACATTCTTACTTCTCTTAACACATACTTCTCATACTTTTCTCTTCTATTAACTCTTGCATGCTCAAACACAAAAGCGCATGTCTTATATATAGGCACAACCAAAACTATTTACTAAGTTGGCCTATAACCTATTACATACAATGATTCCAAATGAATTGGCTCAAACATGTTTACATGCATTGATATTAACATGTGTACAACACATTTACAATGTGCATAGCCTTTACAAAATAAAATAATACTCGCTAATCAAAATCTTTGTTGTCGGCTGCATGATCTATTCTTTTCTACCGCTTACTGTCTGTGTCACTTCAACTCGCTGTAACTTCTTCATGATATCACATTTGACCATGTGTTCTTAGACATAGCTTACTAACATACTCAAAATCTTATCATCAAGGGCCCATACAAAAAATTGATCATACACACGTGCGTTGATGCTCTATTCATCAGGTACTTCACTGTCTGCTCTATCTTCCATACTTAGCCAAATTCTGATCTTCTAAGTTATTGTGCTGACCTCAAAACTTCATATGACTTTGTTTCCATAATGACAACACTAAACTTAGTCATATACACTAGTATAGTCAACTTGCCAATAGTTCTATCCTATGCTATCCAAGCCCAATTTTGGTTTGTGGATCTTGAATAGCCAATAGATGCAAGATTTAGTTAGACAACTAATTGTGGGGTCAAGAAAGGATACCAAGGCCACAAATGGTTAGATAGTGCCTAGGAGGTGAGATGAATTATTTGATTGGAGGAAAAATAGAGGAGCACACATCGAAATAAGGGCTTACCTCAATTTTGAGATAGATTGAAAGAATAGAGGACCCATATTCAAATTTAGGTATGAATTAAGTACAATTATGAAGTCCTATTATGCAATCTATAATGAGAACATAGTAAGATAGGTTCTAAACAATCATGAAACTATACACCACTTAGGTTCTTTCACCTTACGACAGTACAATTAGAATCTCCCATAATAATAATTGCAACATTATATTATACATAAAGGTATAAATACACACACACACATACACAGTAATGAAGCCTTAATAATTCTAGTAAATGTCAAAGGACAAATTAAGAGAAATAATTAATAACATACAAAAGAACATTAACCATATACCAATATATACATAGATATAGGTATGTATGCATATACATTTATATATCTATGTATAAGTACACCAAATAACATTAATCCATTTAATAATCACATTCTGATAATACTTAAATAATCAATTATAGCAAAATCAAGAGAGCCAACATCTTGAAACATAGGTTCAACCAAATAAGTCACACTAACAACCAAACATCAACAAATACCAAGAGACCTAAAAAATGCAAACACAAATCAAACCATAATAGACCAATAATCAAGTTGATCAGAACCTATCACCTTCATAGTCTGATTAGGTATACAAGATCACCATCATCCTTCTAACATGATGATTGTTGGAAAGTTGACTATACTGTTGTATATGACTAGATATAGTGTTTTCATTATGGCAACAAAGTCATATAGAGTTTTGGAGTCAACACACATTATCATAAGGTCAGAATTTTGCTAAGTATAGAAGACTAGACAAAGCACCAGTAGATCAAAGCATTAGCGCACGTGCGTATGAATGAGTTATGGTGTGCGCCCTTGAAGTTAAGTTCGTAAATAAGTATTTGTGTTGTAATACCACAAAAATGGGCTATAGGTTCATTAACCTCTTACATCAACAATTCGATCAAAATCAACATCAAAGTCCTAACCTAAGGCACATCTGCACATTTAAACATTATCGAATTTAATTGATTTTATCTTAATTCTGCATCAGGGAATATTTCCTAAATATTCCTAATTTATCTAATTATCTTTAATTAAATATTATTTGGCGATAAATGTTATTATTTATCCTAAAGTTGATTAATTGAATATGATGAATATTTAATTTATTAATTTAATTCTACCACTTAATTATTTAATTAGATTTAATTGCATTTATTCCTAATTAATATTGTTTTTATTTTGACAATAAATTAAAATTCCCACAAACAATCAATTGAATATTTATTTAATTGATTTAAAATCAAAGTTGTCAAATTTAATGATTTAATTGGAATAAAGTTTGATTTAATAATTGATTAACCCATAAATCAATTGTTTTAATTCAAAATCAGTTACGTGGAAAATAAATCACTTTATTTATTAAATTAATTCATATTAAATCATGCACAATCACGAAAGCAGTCAACTTTAAAACAATTGCTAATTTCAATTTGTAAACTTTCTAAAACTCAACATCTGATGATGAGTTGAAGAAGAAAACTAAAGCTCTATTTTGAGATAAAAACTACTTTTGCATGATTTTATGAATTAAATATTCTTAATTTCTTGTTAACTCAAAAATCAACCTGAGTTTATCAAGAGTGATTTATGGCTTTTCTCAATGCATCCTCAAGCCCTGGATTTCTATAAAATCAAGGCTCAACTCTTCACAAAAGTTTGGCAATCAACCTCGAAATTGCATCCTCACTCTGGCGAATTTGTGACTGGAGAATCAATCTTTTGTGAATCAAAGCTATTGTGAGATTTTCATTTATTGTTTTGAGCATTCATAGTTTCATATCATAGTTTTCATATTCACTCATAGCATTCTTAGATTAAATCTGCATTCAATATCAATTTCATTCATATAGCTTAGATTTCATACAGTTTTTCATCCTATTGCATAGAAAATACAAAAATATAGATTAATTTGCATTCATATTTCATTGTTTTCATCATCTTAAATCCTTCATTTAGGTGTTGCATTATCACTGATCTCAATTTGAATCTGCGAACATCATACTCGCACCTACTAGAAGGCAGTAAATCGCCTGGTTAGCATAGTTTCAATTACTTGCAGATTTCAGTGTTTGCTAACCTCTAATGTTTTACTGAAGTGTTGTGTCTACGGCTAGGTACAAAATTCACACACAGATTTCTGGCACCCACTGTGGGGCCCTGAAATGGGTTTCCATTCTATTCTATCAAATTTCTATCATTTTTCTCGAACCCACGACCACAAGGTTAATTTTTGTGAGTTTTGTGATAAATTTATGGGTTGTTTTTCCATAAATCTGACTGATGTTTTAATTGGTACATGCACATATGACATGGTACGGATTCAAAATTTATATTTCTAGAAAGGTATTCGAGTTAGCTTTCATTTTTCGTTGTTTTGGCTTAATTTCATTTTGATTTTCAAAATTTATGATCATTTTAGTGAAGATTGGTCTAAACCTGATTTATGAAATCCGACTGATGTTTTTATTGGTACATGCACATATGACATGATACAGATCTGAAATTTATATTTATGGAAAGGTATTTGAGTTAGATTTCATTTTTCATTGGTTTAGATTAATTTCATTTTGATTTGCAAAAATTATGATCATTTTAGTGAAGACTGGTCTGAACTTGATTTTATGAAATCTGACTGATGTTTTTATTGGTACATGCACATATGACATGATACAGATCCAAAATTTATATTTCTAGAAAGGTATTTGAGTTAGCTTTCATTTTTCATTGGTTTGGATTGATTTTATTTTGATTTGAAAAATTTATGATTGATTTAGTACAAACTGGTCAGAATCTAATTTTTTATGACAACAGGTTTTTCGATTATCAAATGACATATTATCTTTGACTAACCTAATTTTCTACCACGTGGGGTTGACAAGTTGGGTTTCTTTTTTGTATGGATTTTTATAATAGTGGGTTTCATGTACAATAATAGGTAAGTTTTTCATAATAGCAGTTTGCAGGTGTAGGTGCAGGTACGTCCTGTGGGTACAAAAGATAGAAGACATGCTCAAAAATTGCTAAAATAGGTAAAATATACTAAGCATGTTATGAGGAACTCAGGTATTCTATTACATCTGATAGCACTTCATTTTGGGACATAAAAAAAACTCTCTTGTGTCAAGCTTGAGTGCCTTTACAACTTTCATAATTCACACTTTAGTTTTGGGCTCTAAAACGAACATAGATTTGTTTTTTGCATATATGTTACACATAGTAATTAGGCCCTATGAACACTATTTGTGGATGATCTTGAGAGAGTGGGATTATTTTTCTTGTTCATGCATGTGAAACTCTTCTTGATGATAGATCCTCTTGTAGGTAGGGAGGTTACTGAGATTGTCTTGTGTTCTACTAGATTTGTGCATCTTCAACTTTTGATTGATACATTCTCTCTCCGGAGAGGTTGATAGATCATAAGCGGTTAACATCATAGATCTTTGCAAGATAATTTTGGTCTTAGCATGTTGGATTAATCTATCTTCTTTGTCTTGGTGAAGTGAAGAGGTTAGGGGATTATGCTCTACTTCCTTTTTGGATAGTACCAGAAACCCAGATCCTTGAATTTGATCTAGTCCCCCTGTGGTATATTTTGTGAGTCACCTTTAGAGAGGGTTAACCATAGTGGACATTCCCTTAATTGGGTCAACCACGTGGATGGAACATCAAGTAGTAATAGTCATTTTCACCGTGGTAGCAACAACCGCTATATAAAATGTCCTTATGGAGGAAATCTTCACAGGTGTGATCTCTTGTTGGGCTATCAGATCTCCCTAGCAGCTCCTGATTGATTAAATTCTTGGACTGTGTCAAAACCCTGGTGCACCTAGATTGGAGTTCACCCTCTTGAGATCACAAAAGTTGTAGAGTCAAACCATTACTAAAAACCCTAGCGAGGCCAAATTTTTCATTTTCTAGGTCTATGTGCTTGATTGCAAAACTTTTTGAGAACATACACAAGTAGTATTTCTAGGGATTAGCACAATAAGTCACTATTGCTTGTTCATGCACAAGGTTGCTTTTTCCCTTGTTTATTCTTTTCAGATGATTTCTTTCTCCCCTTGCTTGCTATTCTGCATGCTTGATATCTACTTGGTTACTTGAGACAAACTTTTACACAGATCTCCAAAAACTAGACAGAAAAATTTGCAAACAAACTGATACTAAAAAATTGAAAAATTGCAAATCTGAAGCAAAAATCCTTTCTGGTGTCAAAATTCATCCTAAAATTTCAAAACTCCTATCAAAGAAAAATTCAAAGTTGTCAGAGATTGGTCAAATTTGTCAAAAATCCAGTTTTTATAGCCTATTCCCAAATTTTGTCAAAATAGCGAACTGATTCTTGTCTTTACTAGTCATCCTTGGTCAGTCTGGGTCAAATATTAGGTGCTATGACATGTTTCTCAACATCTAAATGAACTTAAATGGTATCAAGTTGTACAAAATGACTCTTTGTTTTCTTTCTTCCACATCTCTCATGTCTTCCTAGTCTCCCATTTCCATCCTTTCTCTTCTTCCTTCACACTTCTTCCTCTTCTTCCTGAAACTCTTCACATCTTCTTTATTCTATTCCTCTTATTATCTACTCTACTTTCTTCTATTCATCTCTTCTATCACTTCCATGCTTGATTCCTCCTCTTCTAGATCCATGAATTTCAACTATCTTGTTATGGAACCTCTCTTGAAAAGGGATGATCTCGAACTCATTGCTCAATTCGAAGAGTATTATTCTTCCAAAAATTCCATGAGTGATAAGTTTATGATAGAAATAAAAGAAAAATCGATTAAATTAGATGCTTTTTTTAGGATCATACGCATGATCCTATCAGGACCTCCTTCTTCCAAATGTCTTTCATCTTCTAAGTCTTTTCATTCTTCCTCATCTTCCAAGTCTTCTTCCTCCACTGGGTCTTCACCTTCCTCTTCTCCACAATCTCATTCCTCTTCTACTTCTCCCAAGAGTCTTACTCCTCATCTCAAGACATACCATGTTGAGCAATGTGATAACCCTTATGATACCTCTTCCATGGAGAGTGACACACCCAACTTTGAAGACTATTATGATGGACAATATAATGATACCTATGACACCTCTATTCCTAAGAGTCCTCCTCATCGTGTGCTCGTGCTTACTAGAAATGGGACGTCGCATTGAAAAGATCTTGATGGTGATCCATATGATTCTGATTTTGAAAGAGACTTTGATGATTTTTTTGAACAATACCTAGATGATACATCTACTTCACTTGAGGAAGAAAAAGCTTACCACGCTGATTATAAAAGTCAATACTATAAGGATCTCTCCTCTAAGAACTCTCATGCTAAAAATAAAGATTATACTCTCAAGAAAGATCATGTTAATGTTGAAATTTTTTCTTGTGATGGTTCCCTTCCATCCCCTACTTCCTCCAATGCCCATACATTTCCTAAAGTTTCCAAGTCTTTCAAATCTTTCACAAGTCCTTCATCCACCAAAGGTCCTAATACTTTTCATGCGGTTTCCTATAGTTATCCTCAAGGGCTACCTCTTAAAGAAACTCAAGCTAACCTTCACTTGGCTACAAATATTTTCAATAATGCTAAACCCAAAGAGCCTAAGCCTTTATACGCTATAATGCCTACTTCAACTAGTCCTTCACCATCTCTTCCAAAGTCTTCCATACAATTCCAACATGCTTCCTTGTCCTTAGAAGTGGCTCCATATCAAGAGGACTCTAAAAATGATAAAGAAAAGAACATAAAGAAGGATCAAGATCAAGAAACCTCCATGTCATCCAATCCTTTTCATGATGTCTCTTATCCATTCCAGGGTTCTTTTGATCTTGTACGCCCTTTCTCATTCATTCCACCATGTCTTAAGTCTTCTCCTAAGCAAGATCAAGTTACTACTTACACCGTTGAGCTTATTGACAATCAAAATAACCTTACTACACTTGCACTTTCCGAAGATGATACTTCCATTAAGGTTATTAAAACTAATTTTGTTACTTCCAATGTTAAGCCTATTGAAAATCAAGAAAAAAATTGTATTCTTTTGCTATCCCAAGATCCTTGTCAAGATCAAAGTCTTCCATCTTCTTATTCTACCACTCCATGTTCGTTTCCACTTTCTACTCTTCCCAAGTCTTTGCAAGCTTTGAAAAATCCTATCAAAGAAGGTTCTCATATTCAACATGTCCATGATTCTATTGCAAATCCTAATGCTCACTCTAAAGGTGTTGATGTCCTTGGTTGTCATATAAATGTTGATGAGCTTGTTGATTATCCTTTTGTGTCTTCCACTTCCATCTCTGGACCTCTTCCACCAATACTAAGAGCTTCATGTCTACCTTCCATCTTGGGTCCTTATGTCCCTTCACTTTCACCTCCTAACTCTCCTAATTTTCCATCCATCTTGGGTCCTTACATCCCTCCATCTCCCATCTTTCCTCAAGATCAACATAGATGCATACCCTTGAATCCTTTTCATCCACCCACCCATTTAAACTAGTCATATCCTCCTTCTTCTTCCACAAGTCCCAAGTTCTTTGGAAGTAACTTGAATGTTCAATACAAGAAAAAAAAGCTGATGAAGAGTGCTCCCCTTAATACCACAAACACATAATAGAAACAGAGAAACAACAACAATATGCATGAACAGAAAATGGGCTTCTTATTATCTCCACAAATGTGGAATTACAAATTTTCAAAATTACAATATGCAAAGCCACATGGGCATTCCCTTACAATATTATGTAGGACAAAGCCTCGAATCAATACTTAGATCTACTACCCAGAACTACCCTAGACAACACTATGGGCCTTCTTTATATAGGCATTTTCCACCACCCGAGAAGGTTCCAAAAATTTAGCCCTTAGGGTTGACCAAACTTAGAATTATTTTATTTTTCAATTTATTACATCAAAGTCGGCTCAAAATAACTTTTGAAACCCGAACAAAAATTTTGAAGGAAAATTATTTTTTGTCATTTCAGGTGGCCCGACTTTTGGAGACCATAAGTCATCGCCAGTTGACCCGATTGACTATTATAAACCCATTCTGGAAAGGCCACAAAGTGCTCTACAAGACTAATTGGCACAAGTGTGTGTCAACCAAATTTTTGACCTCATCCAAGGCCTCTAAAGCCTTCAAAATTGAGTTCAAAGTTTCTGTACCCTATTGCCAATACCGAAAATCTTCAATATCTACAAAGCTAGACTTGATCTGTCAATGAAACTTTACTGGCAGGCTGATATGACCAAAAATGAACCTCCAGGGAAGAAATCAAAACATTCTAAGATCAGATGACCAACTTACTAAAAATAACAAGTTTCCATAAATAGCAGCTCTGCACAAGATAGCCCTTATTGAAAAATAAACAAAAATATTTTTGGGTGATGCAAGATTGCTTTTACACCCAGGATGCTCCTGCATCAGAAGCAATACAAGAATCCATAAAAAAAATAAGATCACCATGTCTCCTCTAATCAACATGGAGGCATAAAGTCAAAAGAGATATCTAAGAAAAAAATTACAAGACAAGTATGGGTTCCAAAATCCATTATTGAAGATATTATCTCTAAATCATCAAAAAGAAATGAAAAGCCTACAGCTATATGGATTCCAAAATCTCTTTTGAAAAAGTTTGATGTTGAGCAACAAGTGAAGTTGACATTCAAGCTTCCAAAGGCTTCCACTTCATCTTCTTCCAAAAATATTCTTCCATTCCATGCGCCTAAACCACAACCTCTGCTATCCATTCACCATATTCCTTCACATATTCCTTCATTCACATTTCCTCCATCCTCTCACCACCCTTCAAGGTGTGTGTTGATATTGATCTTTCCTTCCTTTCCATCTACCCTTTTCACAATCCTTCCATTCATTATCCTTCTACCTTATATCCTTTTTCCTCACTTGCTTATTCCTCCTATCTTCCAACCTCACTCGCTTTACATAAAACCTTATCCTCCATTTTTCTTTTCCATCTCCCTTTCTCTATCAGCATCTTTGAGCATATCATTTTGAATCCTTGAAATATCATGGTTTATCCTTTCAAGGAGCATTATCTAAAAAGCTTGCCTTCTTCCAAAAAAAAAAATTGAAAATGTGCCTTGGTGAAAACTTGGAAACAAGCACCTTGGTAGAAAAATTAAAGAGAAATAAACTCATCCTATGGTGAAAACCACTCCCTTGTGGTGCCTTAGATAAGTACCATGATGAAAACCTAGAAATTAGGCATCATGCGTAGTTCTTCTACATATTTCATCAATTTCGTCTTCTCTCTTTGATCTTGACAATGTTGATCTATACATGAACATTTGGCTATCTTGTGAGCTATCTTATGACGATCTTGCTTTCATTCCCTTCCTATTTAGCCTTCACATTTATTTTCCTCCATCCATTCTATCCTTTCTCTATCCTTTTCCCCTTTCGTCTTGATCTAATAAAAAAAGAGTAGAACATGATGCTTTGAAACCTCTTGACATGTCTACTCCTTTGGACTACATCATTTCCTTCTTCGGCATTACGCTTTTGTGACTTATCCTATGTTGGCTTTTCATTGCTTGTCCAAATGTACTTTAAATGACAATTTTTCCCTAGCTTGGGTATCCTTGAGGAGTTTTCCCTTGAGGATTTCTTCCCTTCATTCTCGTTCATTCTCTTGTCTTCCATCTCTTCCACTAGCTTGCTAATCCATCTTGTTCTCCACCTTGCTAGACATTGGGACTACACGATGAGATCTTTCTTAGGAGTTCGATGCCCATTCTTTCCAAGGGCATCCTTTGTACATATTGATTAGTACTGCCTATTGAGGTTGAAATCCCATCACTAAAAATCAAAACGCATGGTCTAGTAACTGATGATGACTACAGAGTGTCTAGGTTGCAAGAACTTGAACTACTAGATGAGCACAGACAAGCAGCATATGATCATCTCAAAGTGTATCAAAAAAGAATGTCTAGAGGCTACAACAAGAAAGTCAAACATAGACAATTTCAAGTTGGTGATATAGTCTTGAGAGAGAATCCTAAAAATCAATCACATAGAGAATGCAAGGGGAAGTTTGAACCCAACTGGCTAGGTCCCTTTGTTATCACTGCTACTTTTGGCTCTGGTGCCTATCAACTCTCAATGACTGAAGGAGAACAGCTCTGAGAACCAATCAACATTCTCCATCTGAAGAAATTCTATGCCTAAGGCATTCAGTGTATGGAAAAATGTCCTGAAAAAATCTTAAAAATTTGAAAAAGTCCTGTAAAAATGAACATCTTGGTGAAAACCTAGCAATAGGCACCTTGATGATTCACAAAAAAATAAAAAAATATCAAAAGTACAAAAAAAATTAGAAAAAAGAAAAATACAAAAAAATGAGAAAATGAAAAAGTGTCTCGATGAAAACCTGGAGACAAGCGCCTTGGTAGCAAAAATAGAATCTCTACCAAGATGGTGAAAACCTAGCAAACGGACGCCACTTGTTTCAAAATGCTCCATCTATCAGCACAATCTTGGTTTTTCCCAGCTTTCAGTCTTGCTTTAGTTTGTACATATCTCTTGGTTTGTTCCCGCATTCCTATTTTCAATAAGTCAGTCTGTACACCAATCAACTCAAGCGTCTGTATCCTATCAATGCTTAACACTTGGGGGCAATCAAAGTCATATCCTATGGTCTCCAGTACATCTTAGATTTTTCATATCTAGTCTGAGTCCTTTGAAGCTTCATCCGAGTCAATTAGTCTATCTCCTCTCCAAAAAGGATTTTGCATCTACAACAATGCAATCAAACATCAAACACAAATTGAAAACAATCTATGCTTTTGCATGCTTTTATCTCCTTATGTGATTACTGATTCGCATTGAGATTTTTGCATATTATGTCCTTTCGAGCTCTTCAATGATGTCCTTTATAGGATTTAGAGAGTGATGACTGGGGGCATAATATTTTCTTTGTTTTCTGCTTGTATGTGAAAATCTAATAACTTTGGAAATTTTAGATTGAAATGGTGTCCGTCTGTAAGAGCCTCTATCTCAAATTGGATGGCCATGAGTACCTCGACCATTGATACCCAAAAAATTCAAGGAAGTTTGATCTAACTATTGTCTTTTTGAGTGAGTTCTTTCTCCTACTGTGAAGCGCGATCTTACCTAAGGATGTGAATGATAAAGGGTCATTACAGGTAATTCACATTGGATTTAGAAGGATCTCTTGACTGCTTGATGTGTTTGTAATGCAAGGTGTATTCTGGTCATCACGACATTGATGTTATGATGCTTATGCAAATTGCAATATTAAAATGGACATGATATTCAGGTCATCTTGGTGTTTGTGCCTTGGTGCTTATATCTACTTCGACATTTTGAAATAAAATCAATATTCATATGTCCATGGTTATCTAACCAATGGGCGTTGTATTGAATCTTGCACATACAAATCAATATTCATATGTTTATAGTTTCATAACTAGTGGATGTTGTATTGATTTATTTGGTTACCTAAAAGTTCAATGATGAGAACAAATCGACACATGATCAGTGACTAGGTCCTAGGTCCTAGGTTTGCATTTCATTTTGCATGACATTTTGCACTTTGCATGATTGCATGATCTCACAAATTGCTTGAACACTTAAATGATTTTTCAAAACCAAAAATGCTACACATGACACAAGGACTGAGCATTGTATGAAGGTTCCTCCAATGAAACAGCAAGTAGAACTCATTTTTGGGATCAAAATCAAAATCTGAGATCGTTTATATTATTCACTACTTGCATAATCAACCTTCAATCATCATAGAAATCCAAAATTCAACTGATTATCTTACATCAAACTATCAAAATTTCAACTTGGTCAACTATGGTCAACTCATGGTTTAACCTAGTCAAACTTGGTCTTCTAGACCTCCAAATGATGCAGAACACATTCTCGAACATGTACAATCACTTCTCAAATCAATTAACATGCTTCTAAACTATTCAAAGCAGACTTTTCTTGTCATATTTTGATTTTCATCCCAAAAGGGGCATGGTATTGCACATCAATCAAATCTATAAATCAATATCTTTCTCTCAGGGATCAAGACAACAACCACGTCTAGTTGTTGATTCATCTAAAGTCCTCGTCGCTTGGGGAAAATATGTCATCTCTTGGGGCATATCAGATTCATCAAGATCCATATCAATCTGGTATCTTAATCTATCTTGTAAAATTGTATCAGCTTTTCGTAACTATCGGTTCATTAGTATTATTTCCTTGGTTCTTCGTAACTGATGGGTTCAAGATGTGATACCAATATGATTCATACAAGGACATTGAGGTCTGGAATCAGTCACTCACTTCATAATCATAAGGTTCAGAATCGGGCGTTTTGGCACTTTTTTGTAATCACCTATTCATTGTTGATATAGCTAGCATCATCTCGATTCTTGGTCATCCTGGACTTGGGTCAACATTTTTTTTTCAATCTTTCAATCGGTTTTTGTCTCAGAATCGATTAATCTTTCAAATAAATTTCAATCTCAAACATCTATATCATACACATACTATTCTTTGAACCACTGCGCTTTGCATAGTAATTCAAAGAGGGGCAAAATGTAATACCCCAAAAATGGGCTATAGGTTCATTAACCTCCTACATCTTCAAATCGAATGAAATTGACATCAAAGTCCTAACCTAGGCACATCTACACATTATCAAATTTAATTGATTATCCTAAATTCTGCATCGAGAAATATTCCTAATTTATCATAATTATTCTTAATTTAATAATTATTTGGCGATAAATCATATTTATCCTAAAGTTGATTAATTGAATATTCTAAATATTTAATTTATTAATTTAATACTACCACTTAATTATTTAATTAAATTATTTTTAAGTTGTATTAGTTAATTTTGACAATAAATAAAAAATCTTATGACTAATTGATTAAATTTCTATTTAATTAATTAAATTCAGTTGTCAAATTTAATGATTTAATTGGAATAAAGTTTGATTTAATAATTGATTAACCCATAAATCAATTGTTTTAATTTAAAATCAGTTAAGTGGAAAATAAATCACTTTATTTATTAAATTAATTCATATTAAATCATGCACAATTAGAAAAGCAGTCAACTTTAAAACAACTTTAAAACAATTTTCAATTTCAATTTGTTAACTTTCTAAACTCAACATCTGATGATGAGTTGAAAAAGAGAACTAAAGCTCTATTTTGAGATAAAAATTGCTTTTGCAGGATTTTATGAATTAAATATTCTTAATTTCTTGTTAACTCAAAAATCAACCTGAGTTTATCAAGAGTGATTTATGACTTTTCTCAATGCATCCTCAAGCCCTGGATTTTGATAAAATCAAGGCTCGGCTCTTCACAAAGGTTTGGCAATCAACACCTCGAAATTGCATCCTCACTCTGGCGAATTCGTGACTAAAGAATCAATCTTTTGCGAATCAAGGCTATTGTGAGATTTTCATTTATTGTTTTGAGCATTCATAGTTTCATATCATAGATTTTTATATGCATTCATAGCATTTCTTAGATTAAATCTACATTTAAACTCAATTTCATACATTATAGCTTAGATTCATACAGTTTCTCATTCTTATTGCATAGAAAATACAAAAATATAGATTAATTTGCATTCATATTTCATTGTTTTCATCATCTTAAATCCTTCGTTTAAGTGTTGCATTGTCACTAATCTCGATTTCAATCTGAGAACATCATACTCGCACCTAATAGAAGGTAGTAAATCGCCTGGTTAGCATAGTTTCAATTACTTGCAGATTTCAATTTTTGCTAACCTCTAATGTTTTACTGAAGTGTTGTGTCTACAGCTAGGTACAAAATTCAAGCAATGTCATATCCTATGGCCTCCAATATCTTTAGACGTGTCATATCTAGTCAGAGTCCTTTGAAGCTTCATTTGAGTCAGTCAGTCAGTCTCGTCTCCATAAAGGATTTTGCATCTACAATAATGCAATCAAACATCAAATTGAAAACAATCTATGCTTTTGCATGCTTTTCTCTCCTTGTATGATTACTGATTCACATTGAGATTTTTTCATATTGTGTCCTTTGAGCTCTTCGATGATGTCCTTTACAGGATTTAGAGAGTGATGACTAGGGGCATAATCTTTTCTTTGTCTTCTTCTTGTATGTGAAAATCTAACAACTTTGGAAATTCTGGATTGAAATGGTGTCCGTCTGTAAGAGCCTCCATCTTGTATTGGATGGCCATGAGTACCTCGACCATTGATACTTGGAAAATTCAAGGAAGTTTGATCTAACTATTGTCTTTTGAGTGAGTTCTTTCTCCTACTGTGAAACATGATCTTGCCTAAGGATGTGAACAATAAAGGGTCACTACGGGTAATTCACACTAGATTTAGAATGATCTCTTGACTATTTGATGTGTTTGAATGCAAGGCGTATTCAGGTCATCATGAGATTTATATTTTGATGGTTATACAAATTGCTATATCAAAATGGACATGATATTTAGGTCATCTTGGTGTTTGTGCCTTGGTGTTTATATCTAATCTGACATTCCGAAAATAAAATCAATATTCATATGTCTATTGTTGTCTCACTAGTGGGTGTTGTATTGATTCTTTCACATACAAATCGATATTCATATGTCTATAGTTTCATAACTAGTGGGTGTTGTATTGATTTATCCAGTTACCTAAAAAGTTCAATGATGATAAAAAATTGAAACATGATCAGTGACTAGGTCTTAGGTCCTAGGTTTGCATTTCATTCTTCATGTCATTTTACATTTTGCACTTTGCATGATCTCACAAATATCTTGAACACTTAAATGATTATTCAAAAAAAAAATGACACAAGAGTTGAATCTTACACGAAGTTTCCTGCAACGAAATAGCAAGTAGAATCCTTTTTCGGGATCAAAATCAAAATCTGAGATCATTCATATTATTTACTACTTGCATAATCGACCTTCAATCATCACAGAAATCTAGAATTCAACTTAACTGACTATCTTACATCAAACTATTGAAATTTCAACTTGGTCAACCATGGTCAACTCATGGTCAAACCTAGTCAAACTTGGTCTTCTAGACCTCTTGATGCAGAACACATTCTTAGACATGTACAACCACTTCTCAAATCAATTAACATGCTTCTAAACCAATCAACGCTGACTTTTCTTGTCAGATTTTGATTTTCATCCCGAAGGGGGCATGGTATTGCACATCATTCAAAGTTTGTAACTCAATTCTGTAAATCAATATCTTTCTCTCAGTGATCAAGACAACAACCAGGTCTAGTTACTAATTCATCAAAAGTCCTCATCTCTTGGGGAAAATCTTTCATCGCTTGGGGCATATCAGATTCACAGATATCCATATCAATTTGGTATCCTAAATCTATCTTGTAAACTGTATCATCTTTTCGGAACTATCAGTTCATTAGTGTCATTTCCTTGGTTCTTCATAACTAATTGGTTCAGGATGTGATACCAATATGATTTATACAAGGACATTTAGGTCTGAATCGGTCACTCACATCTTCACAATCATAAGGTTTAGAATCAGGCATTTTGACACTTTTTCGTAATCACCGGTTCATTGTTGCTATAGTTAACATTATCTTTGGTCACTCAGGACCTAAATCTTAAATCTTGCATCTTCAAAATCCTTCAATCGATTTCAGTCTCAGAATCGGTTAATCTTTCAAATCTTTAAATCAGTTTCATACGTATATCAAACACAGACTATTCTTTGAACCACTACGCTTTGCACAGTGATTCAAAGAGGGCAAAATGTAATACCCCAAAAAGGGGCTATAGGTTCATTAACCTCTTACATCAACAATTTGATCAAAATCAACATCAAAGTCCTAACCTAAGGCACATCTGCACATTTAAACATTATCAAATTTAATTGATTTTATCTTAATTCTGCATCAGGGAATATTTCCTAAATATTCCTAATTTATCTAATTATCTTTAATTAAATATTATTTGGCGATAAATGTTATTATTTATCCTAAAGTTGATTAATTGAATATGATGAATATTTAATTAATTAATTTAAGTCTGCCACTTAATTATTTAATTATATTTAATTGCATTTATTCCTAATTAATATTGTTTTTATTTTGACAATAAATCAAAATTCCTACAAATAATCAATTGAATATTTATTTAATTGATTTAAAATCAAAGTTGTCAAATTTAATGATTTAATTGGAATAAAGTTTGATTTAATAATTGATTAACCCATAAATCAATTATTTTAATTCAAAATCAGTTAAGTGGAAAATAAATCACTTTATTTATTAAATTAATTCATATTAAATCATGCACAATCACAAAAGCAGTCAACTTTAAAACAATTGCTAATTTCAATTTGTAAACTTTTAAAACTCAACATCTGATGATGAGTTGAAAAAGAACTAAAGCTCTATTTTGAGATAAAAACTACTTTTGCATGATTTTATGAATTAAATATTCTTAATTTCTTGTTAACTCAAAAATCAACTTGAGTTTATCAAGAGTGATTTATGGCTTTTCTCAATGCATCCTCAAGCCCTGGATTTCTATAAAATCAAGGCTCAACTCTTCACAAAGGTCTAGCAATCAACCTCGAAATTGCATCCTCACTCTGGCGAATTTGTGACTGGAGAATCAATCTTTTGTGAATCAAAACTATTGTGAGATTTTCATTTATTGTTTTGAGCATTCATAGTTTCATATCATAGTTTTCATATTCACTCATAGCATTCTTAGATTAAATCTACATTCAATATCAATTTCATTCATATAGCTTAGATTTCTTCATCCTATTGCATAGAAAATACAAAATATAGATTAATTTTCATTCATATTTCATAGTTTTCATCATCTTAAATCTTTTATTTAGGTGTTGCATTGTCACTGATCTCGATTTCAATCTAAGAACATCATACTCGCACCTACTAGAAGGTAGTAAATCATCTGGTTAGCATAGTTTCAATTACTTGCAAATTTCAATTTTTGCTAACCTCTAATATTTTACTGAAGTGTTGTGTCTACAGCTAGGTACAAAATTCACACAAAACATGCTAAGTCTAAGAGCACATGATCAGATGAGATAGTATGACAAAGATACAGACAGTTGAAGCGGTACAGACAATGAATGCTAGAATAGAACAGAGTATGTAGCCAACTATTAGTAATTTGATTAGTGGTTATATTAATGTTTTTTAAAGGCTATGCGCCTATTTTAATTAGGTTGTAGACATGCAAATATCTTTGTTTGTAAACACACTTGATCCAATTCACTTGGAAGTGTTGTATGTAATTGGTTGTAGGCCAACCTAGTTATTTGTTTTGTTATTGCATATAAATATAAGATGCGCCTTTGTAATCAAGTGTGGAAATGGATATAGAGTCAAGATAAGTAGAGCAAAGACATGCAAAGTGAAGATAGAATGAATTAGAGCTTTACAAGGGGCTAAAGAATCAATGCACAAAAGGAATTGATTAGACAAGCAGTGTCATAGCAACAATTCATCCAGCAGATATAGTGTGTATCTAAGATCAGAAGGTTGTAGCCTTCACCACTTGAGCTGTGAGTTCTAGGACAGTGTGTCCCCACCACTAACAGGGTTATTGTAAAAGACTCCTAACAGGGTTCAACCTTTGACTAGGTCACTGTACTAAAAGTATTGTAAAGAACAACTCCTAATAGGGTTGCAGATCTTCTAACAAAGATTATACGACACTAGTGCAGTTCTTAGTGGGTGTCAATTCCCACTAGGGTTTTTACCTATTTGGGTTTTCCCGTAACCATATTGGTGTTATGTGTTGTGATTATTTATCTTGTTACATTGATGTTTAATTTAGTACTTAAGAAATCAAGTTAAGTTTCAAGAGTAAAGTAAAAAGATTAAAATATAGTGAACACTGATTCACCCTCCCTGCTCTCAATGTTCCCATTCCTAATAATTGATATCAAAGCTCTGGTCCTCTAAAGAGAAGTTTAACCGCTTGAGGAGATCAATGGGTTCAAAAGAAGCAAAACATCTGAAGTAGAATCTTATGGCAGCTCTTGAAGACCTTGACAGATTTGAGAAAGAAGTTGAAGAACTGAAATTAAAAATCAGTGGTGCACAAGTTTTCATCAAGAAGCTAAGAAAAGATTTGAAAGATTGTTCAAACAGTGATTCGGGGAAAATGGTTAAGACACTGAATAAAGAAAACACATCTCTGAAAGATCAGATTGAAGAGTTGGATGAAAAGATAACTAATAATCAAGAATTTTATGATGAACAGATCAAAGAGAACATTCAACTAAATGAAGAATTGAGGAAAGAAAACATGGAAATCTTGGAGCTAAGAAACAACAAAGAAAATCTGGAATCTGAGTTGAAAGAGACAAAGAATCACATTGAGAAATTACACACCAGTTCTGATTTGATAGAGTCACAATTATATGCACAGAAGCTTAAAGGAGATACCAACGGTGTTGGATTCAATGAAGCACAAAATCAGATTGATGACATGTGAGCAAGGATGAAAGCACTAGAAGACACTATAGATGCTAAGGAAATAGGAAATCAAACTAAAGACAATATTGAACCATCTAAGGATGAGCGCAAGCCAGTAGACCAAACTTGTTATGCATGTAACAAGCATGGACATATAGCAAGGAATTGTAAAGAGGTAAGACCTTTCAATGGTTACTATTATTCATGCAATAAATTTGGTCATAGAGCTATGAATTGTAGAACAAGTCAGAAGAACAAGACTCAGCATAATAAGAGAAATCAGAGTCAACCAAATGCAAGAAGTTCTCAGAATATTACATGTCAGATATGTAATTATAATGGTCACTCAACCAGACATTGTAAAATAGTAACCCATATCAATGTGCCAAGGAATTTAAGGCCTCTAGTTATTTGTCACTCTTGTAACAACGTTGGACACATCTCAAAGTTTTGTAGATCAAGAACACAAAGTCAGGAAAGCCCTAAAAAGCCAAAAGAATCAATATTGGATACTGAAGGAGAAGTCAAGTTTGTGAAAGCTTCAGAAGATGCGAGCTTGATTTGGTTAGAGACAAAGAAGGATAAGGTTGACAAGTATGTATTGGATGCATCTGCAATGGATGCACCCTCTACATCTGGATGAATGACCCTTAGGGTCATAGGAGAGCTAATTTAGCTCTAGACCCCTATGCGGCCGGTATACTCACCCTCAGAGTATGTGCCTTTGGATTTAACATTTTGGAGACTATTTGATGCTATGTGTAAGAGCGCACCGCCTGATCGATTGTAGGATGGAAGTTGGAAATTATCAGTCAAATTTTGGTTTATGCGGCAAGCATTAATGGCAAAAATTTCAATTTATAGTCTACAAAAACTTACATATCACTCATTGCATTCAAGTTAGAGAGATTGGAGACCACAGAAGCCCTAACAGTTGAATTGTGAAGTGTTGAAGCTTGATTTACCAGCAAAGAAGTGTATTGATCAGTTACAAAGCCCTAGTCCGATGCGATGATTCAGAATTCTTTGGAATCTGATTTGAAGCGTTAACCAAGTAAATCATGGCTACACCAGTTGTGTTTGATGTTTATGAGATAAAGAGATGTGTCTTTAAGAGGCACCCTTTTAATTCAACCCTAGATGACCTAGAAGGTGCATTTTCAAGAACCATTATGGGCGTAATGCATGTAGAAGACATTCGTGCTTACATATACTGTAAGAAGGAACCAATTGGACTTGATAGGATAAGGTCACACCTTGAGTCCATGATGAAACCAGACAAAACATTTCTAGATGAGTTTGCACATTTGGCACTAGTAAATTTTACCTTAAATTTCGACGAGAATTAGTCGAATTTTCTACAACAATTGGTCGAATAAAACACTAAAAATGTCGTCGATCTTTTTTCGTTGCATTTTCTACATGTTGATTAATAGTCAAAATTTTGACAATACTACTGGTCGAATTATCCACTGCAACAATCCCTTGGAACTGGAAGCATTGTTGTCGATTTAATTGGTGACGTCGTCACAATTTCGACCATACGATAGGTCAAATTATCCACCAATGTTTGTAGAAATTATCATCAAATGCATAGCATTCTGGTCGAATTTAGTGCTATGAAATGGTCGAAAGTTCAACCAATACTAAATTTTTTTTTTTAAAAATGTTTATTAATTACACAACTTAAGCTGAATAGGATGCCTAATACCACCTCAGCCTTTTGTTTCCTCAAAAGTGTTAATAGTGACATCATTCAAAAGAATAGCATAGATGTGTTTCCTTAAAAGAATATTATAGATGTCTTCTATTTAGCACAATTAGAAAGCTTCGTTTACCTACAGATTTGTGTGCTTGTCTGAGTTTGATACGCAGATATAAATTGGTATTTAGATATAAATTATTGAGCTAAGACCTCTAAGATGTATTCTTAGAGGTCATAAACGGTCATAAACACTCGTTTTGTTGGTTATTGCCAGCTTCTTTTTGAGCTTCTCTTTTTTTCAAGAATAGTTTAACATTCTCTGAGAAACATAATTGTAGGCATCATGGTCACATTTTTTTGGAGACAATGTAATTGAGTGGTATACCCAGATGATGGAGAGAAACTTTTGCACCTCCGAATCCAAGTTGTTATCCATCTTGTAGTGTCAACTTGGAATCAGAGGTGCAGAAATTGCTCTCCGTGTAGGTATACAACTCAATTATGTTGTCTCCAAAAAAATGTGACCATGATGCCTGCAATTATGTTTTGAGAATAGTTTAATTAACATTCTCTACTTAACAGGGCCAACCATGTGAAGGTGGAAGCTCATCTAGCCCCTCCTAGGAGCCTCTTATGACCCTTTATGACATTTTAAGACCTCTAAGATGTATTCTTAGAGTTCATAAACGGTCGTAAAGGGTCATAAGGGGTCCTAGGACACAACAGCTGAGAAACATATCATGGTCACAATGTTTTGGAAACACAACATAGTTGAGTGGTATACCCAGACGATGCAACACAACCAGTACTCCTATAGTTCTAAGTTGACACCGCGGGATCCAAAAACAAAAGATAAGGAATCTATATATGGTTTTTGGATCCACAGTGTCAACTTAGAACTACAGGAGTAGTGGTTGTGTTGCATTTTCTAGGTATAGCATTCAATTATGTTGTGTCTCCAAACAATTGGGACCATGATGCCTACATTTATGTTTCTCAGCTGTTGTGATACCTACATTTATGTTTTGTAGCTGTCATGTTTATTTGCATGTTCTTTGTGTTTGGCTTCTCTCCCTCGCATCGAAAATAAGATTTTTCCCACTCTGAATCGAGAATGCGCATGCAACACAAGCAGAATATGCACGGACAGCAGGTGGAGTTGAAAAAACACAACACGTTTACATTTTCATGATGGTCTATAACTTAAAATATGCAATTAAAGACCTCTATCAAAAATGCAACCCTGTTGTGTTTTTCAACTCCACCTGATATCCATGCATATTCTGCGAGATTGCATATTGAACTAGGCTTCTCCTTCTGCATTTCCTGAAACCAAGAGACTATCACAATTAACATCTAAATGGCACATCTCATCATCACAACTAATCCACCTTAAACAATTGAATATGTTTTCTTGTATTAAATATTCATTAATCAAAATTCAAATAGAAAATGTATACCTTGAGTACTACAATTCACTCGACCGATGCAATATCAATATCCACAGGCTGCATTCCAATGTAAATAATAGATTTAGATGATGATATCATAGAAATGCCTAATTCACAGTCCATTGTTTGTTCTCTGAAACACTAAATTAGGGATTTCTGTGATATCCTCATTTGTATCTACAACTATTGCCTCTGTTGTTGCAGGTGCTTTTCCCCTATTTGATATTTATCTTTAGGTGTCCACACTCATTCTGTTGGTTGTTGCCAGCTTCTCTTTGTTTTGAGAATAGTTTAACATTCTCTGAGAAACATAATTGTAGGCATCATGGTCACATTTTTTTGGAGATGATGTAATTGAGTGGTATACCCAGACGATGGAGAGAAACTTCTGCACCTTTGGTTCCAAGTTGTTCTCCATCCCATAGTGTCAACTTGGAATAGTTTCATCCCCAATGTGACCATGATGCCTACAATTATGTTTCAAGAATAGTTTAATTAACATTTACTACTTAACAGGGCCAACCAAGTGAAGGTGGAAGCTCATCTGGCCCCTCCTAGGAGCCTCTTATGACCCTTTACGACATTTTAAGACCTCTAAGATGTATTCTTAGAGGTCATAAATGGTTGTAAAGGGTCATAAGGGGTCCTGGGACACAACTGAGAAACATAATTGTAGGCATCATGATCACATTTTTTTGGAGACAACGTAATTGAGTGGTATACCCAGATGATGAAGATCAACTTTTGCTCCTCCGGTTCCAAGTTGAAAATGTGGGATCCCAAGACCATAGATAAGGAATAAATTGAGAGAGTGGAGGAGGGCCATAACAACAAAAATAATAGAGGACAAACCTCAAGTTAAATGAGGCAACTGCAAACATTTTAATAGAATTTTATTAAAATGTTTACAGTTGCCTCATTTAACTTGAGGTTTGTCCTGTATTATTTTGCTCATTATGGCCCTCCTCCGCTCTCTCAATTTATTCCTTATCTATGGTCTTTGGATCCTGCAGTGTTAACTTGGAATCGGAGGAGCAGAGGTTGCTCTCCATCGTCTGGGTATACAACTCAATTATGTTGTCTCCAAAAAATTGTGACCATGATGCCTACAATTATGTTTCTTAGCTATTGTGAAATCTACATTTATGTTTCTCAGTTGTCGTGTTTATGTATATGTTTTTTATGTGTTTGGGAAGACATCTTTCTAGCTTGAGCCTAGATCCTTCGGCAATTAGCTTAATAATAATTGTAGATGACAGATGAGCAATTAGCTATCCAAGAAAAAGACCATAAATGAACTATATGTACCCCAATTATGCCCTCTGTGCGTACCCAAATGATATATTTGAAACAACAAGGGTAAGGCTAAATTTACCCTTGTTTCAAATATATCATTTAGGTATGTGCAGAAGGCACAGGAATTGGGGTACACATAGTTCATTTACAAGATTTTTCTTGGGAAGCTAATTGCTTAGCTCTCATTTGATTCATTTATTATCAAGCTAATTGTCGAAGGATCCAAGCCCAGGCTAGAAAGACGTCTTCCCATTCTGTTTAAGCCATATTCCTTGTTCTTGTCAAACTTCCTTGGTACGGTAGACTTGCTCTCTGCAGCACTCTTCTTCAGCGAGACTTGATACCATGCTGCGCTCAAACTTCAGTGAGACTTCATACCATGCAGCGTCTGTAGATTACGTTCAATGCATTATTTACGCTTGCATTGGTGGGAAAACTCTTGAAAACACGCAAAAGAGATAGTCAATCCATAGTCAAGGTCAAGGAATAAATGGAACAACCAAGAAAACACTATATGTTAAATCATGTGATTGATAGCAGATTGGGGCTCCCATGAACCATAAACATGAAGAATTATTAAAATATTAGTTATAATATGAAAATACTAAACTAACTAATTCCTGAGTTCATCTCTGCATATGGTCACAACAAATTAGATATGCGATTACAATACAGAGAAGGCATTGTAAAAATATAATTTTGGAATTTGCCCTAGCCTGACATGTTTTGCACTCAAATCCTTCATTGCAGATAAGTGGAGATGGGTAGATAGATGCAGATGAGTTTTCATCGACCCAACTAAAGTATCCACAGCCATTATTTCCCTGTGATACCAAGTCTACATTAGTTCTTATATTATAATGAATAGTATTTACATTAGAAACTTTAAATATGTACACATTAGCAACCTTTTTTCGATTAGGGCAGCACCAAAATTATCGTCCAGGGTTGTTCAATGTCCGTGAAGTCTTCAACACACACTTCCCACCACCACATTGATAGTTTGGCACATTGACAAGAGTCATCGAACCTATATCAATAATGCACCGCACCATCGTTACTACATTTATTATTTTTATATGATTATTTTTATAGTCCAAATACACCAAGGAGTACCATCAGAAATATTTAACCATTTACAATAATGAAATGTAAACCTAAATCAAATAGCTCATTTTTTTATCAGCATGTGTAGTCTGTGTGTATATGAAAAATGAAAGAAATATGAAGCTGAAATAAAATAGTGAACAAAATAGTATTCCACATAGAGTGAATGAAAGATACCATCAAAAGAAGGTGACAAAATCCTATCATGAAGCACAGACATAGGAAATCAAAAAGGGACAAAAGACAAGAAATAAGAAAAATCATTACGACTATAGAAAAATCATTTATACTATAATAAAAAAAAAGAAACACTCTTTGTCAATAATTTTCAAAATCATTAGGACTATAAATGGATGGTTCTGATATTGCTTTGCCATTACAACAATTGAGCATTCATCTTTTGGTACTTCTTGGTGTATTCCATTTAAGTTTTTCAGTTGTCGTGTTTATGTGCATGTTCTTTATGTGTTTGGCTTCTCTCCCTCGCAAGGGATACATCGATATGTAATTGATTTGAAAGCATAATGATTTGACAGTATTTTTTTAGGATAGGCATAATCATCCCACCAACCTTAATTATCAACATTGGTGTCCTATCATTGCACAAGTGCAAGACGGTAAGGGTCTATTCAAGGAGGGATGAAAAAAAGGTAATTTTAACCTTGCAAGCCTAGGTTTTGGAATAGGTTTAGGTTTCTCAATAAGGTTGAATACATTGTTTTCCACATTATATGTAATGTCAACATTCACTGATTAGCAGATATTTCAAGTCTCCAAGTGTGGAGTTCACTGTCCCTAGTAGTTCTCTATTGGTTTACAACAGTGCTTCTTCCCATAATCAAACAATGGATTTGATTCCAACCTAAGATTACATAAAACCCCTCATAAAATTTCAAAACAATAAGAATACAGTCTTCATTCACAGTCACTGTCAATGTTCCTCAAATCAGTGATTAGAACAGGCAATTAAAACATCCCTCAAATCATTAATCAGTTGATTATTATATAAGCTCCTCAAGCATGAGTTGGAGAGGACTACATCAAAACCAAAAACATTAATCAGTTGATTATTATATAAGCTCCTCAAGCATGAGTTGGATGATGTGGATTATGTAGATATAAGAACTAATGTATCCACATCATCCAACTCATGCTTGAGGAGCTTATATTATTTACTGTCTCATAATAGTAAGATTGGTACCTATCCTAGTAAGTCATTATGAGACAGTAAATATGACCTACATCCAATCTTGGTCCACAAGCATGAGTTGGATGATGTGGATCATGTAGATATAAGAACTAATGTATCCACATCATCCAACTCATGCTTGAGGAGCTTATATTATTTACTGCCTTTTTGCCTTGGCATTTGTCATTATTTTTGAGAAATTCAGTCTATAAAAGGATGGTGAACAAAAATGACAGTCCAATAGATGGAAATTCAAGTCCCATAAATATCAGTGGATAGTGCTAAAACAAAATTATGACAGCCTTCATGTTGAAGTGACAGTCTTGCCTAAGAAAATACTGGACAATTGTAAGTCCAAACATTAAGGTTGTGTTGAAACAGTGTATAAAAGCTTACAAGAAAGACAAGAACTGCCTTTGAAAATGTTGGATGGCATGTTGATAATGGTTGCCATATAGAAACAAAAAAGGAAAACCATAGAACAATCAGTCCTATGAAGAATTTAAAAGGCTAAAATGGTAGACAATCTAAATGGTCATGTGACAATCACAAATGTTGTTGGAGTTGAACAAAGCAAACTAGGCCAAGGGAATGATGAACTAATAGGTATAATAGTTAATGTTAAACAAGTTGGTGTCAAAAGAACGTTGATCTCAAAGGATTTTTAGTTAACCGTGAAGGTAAAATTTTGAAGACGGTTGAAGACAACCAATAATCCAAGTATAGCCACAAGAAACATCACAATGAGGACAATCATCCCATGATAGTCATGCCAAACAACAATGAGCATGCATTAGTTCTTGATGGAAGATCAAAGGAGAGTAGACAACAAGTCAAGTTTTTGCAAGAAGTACATGAAATATTTTAGAGGCTCAGTAGCATGACTCACTAATAGTATGGAGGATAAGGTGATAGTCCACTAAAGGACATTCATCCAAGGCAGCATTATGCAAAGGACAGTACTAGAAAATGAGAAGTTTGGTAATGATGGATGATGGAAAGGTCAATGAGAAAAGTATGAATGGATTGGATCAATGGATTGGAATGGATATGGGCAGAGTATAGAAGAGTTTAGAATGATGTTAGAGTTTCTTATGGATGAGAAGGAAAAGCCATAGTGCTTAGGGGAATAGTGTAATGATTGTCTCAACTAGAGAATCCCTCATATTTCTCTCAGTAAGCTGAATAGTTGTGGCATAAGATCCTTCAACTGTTTGTGGACCCTTTGTCTTGTAAACAATGACCAATCTTTCAATCAAATGCACCTTATGTTTGACGTGTGGTGGTAACTTTCTCATTGTAGTGACGAATCTATTGTTTAAATCAACTACACATGAATATGAGACAGACAATGAGGATGCACAAATAGGAATGATTCATATGTTTCAAGGTACAAAAATATCCTAGATAGACAAAGGGTCCACAAACAGTTGAAGGATCCTATGCCACAACTATTCTTACTGAGAGAAATATGATATGAAAATCTCACAACTAGATACAGCTGCCCCAGACAAGGTAGTTTGCATAATTGGACAAGTTGAAAGGTGCCATGAAGAACCTATAATATAAAGTTTTGATTCTCTAGTTGGGACAGTCATCACACTATTTAGAATAAATATGAAGAAATAGTACTACTGTCTAGGATATTTTTGTACCATTCTTTGGCACTTTCTTTTAAGGAATTCACAAATAATTTTATCAAGGCATACTCATTGTCTATCTCATATTCATGTGTAGTATTGTCAAACATATTGAGCACTTTAAATAAAGGATACAATGGAAAAGAAAGAGAAAATAGCTTTAAATCAAATTTTTAATTCAGTATTTTTTTTAAATGCCAAGTTACTGGCTAATTCTTTTAACCAAAACCAAATCCAAATCCAAGTGTAAGTCAAAAATCAGCTTGCCAAGTACTCATCAAATCAATATATCTTTTTATTTGAATGTCAATTTTTACTATCTAAAAAAACTATACATGCACACCTATGATTCTCTATCAGAAAAATATGAATAAGAACTAGTTTTGGATTGCATCGAGACCTTTATAGTGCCATGAAGAACCTATAATATAAAGTTGTGATTCTCTAGTTGGGACATTCATCACACTATTTAGAAGAAATATGAATATGTAGAAATAGTACTACTTTCTAGGATATTTTTGTACCATTCTTTGGCAATTTCTTTTAAGGAATTCACAAACAATTTTATCAAGGCATACTCATTGTCTGTCTCATATTCATGTGGAATGGATATGGGACAGTCATCACACTATTCCCCTAAGCACTATGGCTTTTCCTTCTCATCCACAAGAAACTCTAACATCATTCTAAACTCTTCTATACTCTGCCCATATCCATTCCAATCCATTGATCCGGCCAATCCATTCATACTTCTACACAAACAAATTAACTCACCAAAATGTTGTCATTCTGGGACAATCATTATAGGGACAATGACCAATCTTTCAATAAAATGCACCTTATGTTTGATGTGTGGTGGTAACTTTCTCTATTGTTTAAATCAACTACACATGAATATGAGACAGACAATGAGGATGCACAAACAGGAATGATTCATATGTTTCAAGGTACATTAGGAGCAATAGATTCCAAGTGGAGATGCATTAGGAACCTTATTGTCGTTCACTGAGATGTAACACTGAGGGAACAATGATAGTTGGTTGGAATGGTTATGTTAGGAAGTTATGGGATGGTTATGTTCCCTGTTAGTTGGAATGGTTATGTTATGAATGGTCATAGGGAGTCTCTGTTACAAAATAGTGAGAACAGACTAGTGTATGTTTTGGTGAACGAAAAGACAATAAAACTTTATTGTTCTATGCAATTCGATGACTATTTGAAACTCTATTAACTTGGTTGAATTATATATGCATTGACAGATTCTTTTTAACCAAATTGACTTTCTATTTGATGAGTTTCAGTTTACTTTGAACTTGTTGTTGCGCTGGTGTAGAACAGTGGTTATCTCTTAATTGTTTTGTTATTGCAATAGAGTCTTAGATAAATGGAAGTCATTTCATGAATAATATAAGGCCTAATTCATGGAATGACAATTATTAACTTGTATTATATAAATCTGACTGTGCATATGTAGATCCAAGAGAGTTAGAAGTGATCACAGTCAAGAACTGTGAAAGAAACCAATGAAAATGGTGGCTCGGGTGTAACAGTGGATGATTTGTCCACATAAGGTATCTATTTTATGTTTTGGAATAGTTTATTATGTTGATTGGAAGGTGATTCAATCACCAATTGGTTGTAGAAGTGAGTTGTGACAGGAGTTTGAAGAAGCCCTAAAAACCAGGGTTAGAGGGCACCAAATTTGGGGTTTTCTAGGTTACAAAGCCTTTGGAGTTAATTCCTTTTGCATATGGCCATTTTATGGCATAAATTTTTTTTCCTTCTGTACCCCAACCAACCTAAACTATTTTCATTAATGGTCGATAATTTTCGTAGAAAAATGATGTCAAATGTACTAATGCAGCAATCAATTACACATTAAGAAGTAGACTGTTATAACAACAATTAAATTTGTAATCCTTTCAATTTGTAAGGATCATAAATTTATTAGAACCTATCCTATCAAGGATTGAATCATAAATAAATAAGCTTCTACCTCCTTTGTGCGCATATTACAATGCAATGGTAAGTGGAAGGATAATAACAGGTTCTTAGTTGTCAGGCAAAACAAATACACCATCAAATCAACTAAGAAAAAGTGTACAAATGTAAAGATGCCCTTTACATATTCTGTGAAAGATGGAATAGCATAAGAAAATAGGTGGGTGTACAAATAGAGTAGACAAATGAGCTTCCAATATGGTGTTCAATATAATTGGGGAAAATTGAAGGAAATATGGACATGTCATGCATCGAAAAACTAGTTTATTTCCCAAAAATTTTAACAAGATCCACGTAAGGTTGCAAGATCAAAATCAATTTATCAATGAAATTGGAATTTGACATCTGCAAGAAAATGAAGGAATTGGGTCTTAAACTTGAAGAAATGTTTGTGAAAATCCATTTCATTTTGATGTTGATCCAATTGTTATGAAAGCTTCCAGATTTCTTCATTTTGTTATACTTGTCAATTTTATGAAACTTAATGCTTTTTTCTCCTTTGTTTTGCAAGGTGAATTGGAGGAGAAGCTAGGAAGGTGAGGAAATGATGGTGAAGTTAAGCTCAAGATTTCAAGCTCGAGGACTTCAAGTGAGAAGGAAAATTCAACATCAAGATTATCAAAGTACAAATTCAAGGCAAAATGAAGATCGAGTTCATGAAGATGTGAGTTCAAAGTAAATAGCAAGTTCAAAGTAAACTGAAACTCATCAAATAGATAGTCAATTTGGTTAAAAAGACTTTGTCAACGCATATATAATTCAACGAAGTTAGTAGAGTTTCAAATAGTCATTGAATTGCAAAGAACAATAAAGTTTTATTGTCTTTTCGTTCACCAAAACATACACCAGTCTGTTCTCACTATTTTGTAACAGAGACTCCCTATGACCATTCATAACATAACCATTCCAACTAATAGGGAACATAACCATCCCATAACTTCCTAACATAACCATTCCAACCAACTATCATTGTTCCCTCAGTTTTAAAAGAATTAGCCTCATAACCAACTATCATCGTTCCCTTCCTAACATAACCATTCCATAACTGAGATGTAACAAAACCCTCACTATTCTGTAACAGTCAATCAATGCTGCATTGTTTATGCATTTCAGGAGTTAGTAGGCTATTATACAAGTTAGAATAACACATCCCATGAAGCCAAGGCCCTTGGATTTTCATGGGATGGTCATATTATGAAAAGAACCTAGACTGTTGCAAGAAAACTCAAAACTTATAATTTGTTAACTGATACCAGGCGTCTAACTTTCAGCACAGTGTGTATCAATCTTGTTCAAAACAAATAATGAATGAAAAGGAACTTCTATTACATCTCAGTGAACAGCAATAAGGTTCCTAATGCATCTCCACTTGGAATCTATTGTTTCTATGGAACAATTTGCTTAAACGAGCACTGGTGTTTTGGAACTATATGTAGTCCCTATTATTATAGAAACCCATAATTTACATTTGCGGGTTCTGCTAGACTACTATGTATTTGTTGTGAATGTTGTTCATTATGCAGTTAAATGTTTTGTTAAGACACAATTTGCCACTAGTTAGAAACTTACACTTTGGATAACGCACCCCAAATTCATACTCATGCATTTTTAAGTTTGATTGTGTAGTATTATTTACATTTTTTCCACATAGTTCCATTCTCTGACAGACCGTGTTCGAAGGTATTCCGATTGGCTTTGTTATGGGACTCAACCCTTAACTTGTATCTCCTCCACGAGAATCCAATGTTGTTGGAAGGGGACCAAGTTAAGCATATATATATATATATATATATATATATATATATATATATATATATATATATATATATATATATATATATATATATATATATATATATATATATATATATATATATATATATATATATATATATATATATATATATATATATATATATATATATATATATATATATATATATATATATATATATATATATATATATATATATGCTCATATCATAAATATATATATTCATGCTGAGATCAGCTATGAAGGAAATATAGTCGAATGTCATATATATATCAGTCACAATGTGTATCATGATTGTGATAACAGTTATGATACCTATACATACTGTGATTTATAACAGTCACAATACATATACATACTGTAACTTACATCAATGCTATATATACCAATCACGATATGTATATGTATCATGACTACAGTCATGATACATATACATATTGTGACCTATATCACTGAAGTCGATAATCATGATATTACCGTGCATCATGTGTTAAGTGTTAAAACAATAATATGAAGCAGCATCATTATAATTAGAAGTTGATTGTTATCAAATGATTATTATTGTGGAAAGACATGACCCTACGTAACTATCCAGTCACATACGGTCATGTCCTTTCACAATAATAACCGTTCATTCTTCTACTTATATGAGATCATATCTGCTGTTTAGAAATCAATCATAGTGGCAATTATCTAATCCAGCAGAAGTTCGATTACGAAAAAGCATTATGGTTATTCTTTATTCTAATATATATTCTTTAACACCTTGCCCTGAAAAATGTATGCAAAATGTGGAAGTATAGACAAAGGCCAGTGAACTTTTTGACAAAATGCATTTAAGAATCATGGTTTTATTGAATGCCATGATTGTAGGATAATCACAAAATATACTTGTTGAAAAGGCTTTCAAAAAATTTCAAGCAAATGCAATCAACACGTGTAAAATCAAATTTGACAACCTGTCAGCATCCTTCCTGGATATTGCCAAAATGGGAGCTTTGGAACAGGGTATGGACATCCATCAAAGCATAATGATAGGGGTTTTTTACTTGGATTCATCCTTGCTTTAGTCAAAATGGAAAAAGGAAACATATGGGGGATATGGTTTAGTTTATCCTATCCTTCTGGCAACATGCTTTGAAGCTTCACTTGCCACAAAAAAGAAAAGCAAAACCTCAATGCACCTATATTGACATTTAAGTCTTGATACTGTTTCAAATTTGTGAGGACTATACTTATCAAACTTCTTGTTATTCCTTAGCCTCCAATATTGTTTGTTGGGATCACATTTCCTACCCTTGAGCCTACATGCAATTTGGAGTGCCCAAAAATTTCCCTAATAAAAGTGCGTATAGGGTAATTATTATCTATTAGCATTCAAACTTATCATGAATACAAATGTTTATGTTCTAATATTTTACTTATTTAAAAGGAGTATGAATATGTGTATAGTACATATTACACAAGAATATCATGCATCATCTAATAACAAGCCTGGTCTTAGATGTGGGTATCATACAAAATCCTTAGTGTATTCACATAATGAAGCAACAAAAGTACATACCCTAGAAAATGGGCGTCAGCTAAGCTCTTAATAAAATGCATCGAAAGACAGAAAAAAGAAAACTTTGGGAAATCTACAAATGGTGAAAAAACTATTTTTTTAGCAATTTCTTTTGAAGACTTGCAATGCAAAGTATGCAAATCATGCACAGTTAATGTCTTTCCCAATTCCGAGCATTGAACAAATGAAATGACATTACCCTAATTTGTTTTTTCACCCAGCAGCATGGAATCTCCATGATGAAAGCACAAATTAGGGCCATGACTTCATGGCAAAGCCGACACAATGTGTTGAGTTTGGCTTGACAAAATGTCGTGGGACAGAGAAGAATAAACAAAAACTAATAACATGAATGCATTGGAGTTACTACAACACTGCTGAAATATCAGTTAAACTTGTTGTAGCATAACAACTGTATGTTCCTTACGAAATCGACTGTGTAAGTTTTGAATGAACAACTTTTACAAGTTACACATGCTGTCGTTACATCCAAACTGGTTGCGAGTATATGTAAATATCAATTACTTGTGCTATCAACCATAAGAAATGATAAAAAAACACAGAAGGAACGTACTCAGAATTTTGTTTCACTTTTAACCTCGGGTGTAGGCGCGCTCTTCAGGAATAAGCTCCGCTCCGCTCCTAATTCATGCACTCGTTGCAACCGTAAAAGTGAAAATGAGAATTGAAATGTTCTTTTTAAGTAATATGCCCGTATTCGTCGAACATTCGACCGGAATCATATTGGTGGAAAGTACGATGAACACAGGCATGGTTTTAAAAATAAAATAAAATTTCCTTCTATATCCTGACCAACCTAAATCATTTTCATTAATGGTCGAAAATAAAGGTCAAAAAATGATGTCAAATGTACTAGTGTGGAAGACCATCCCATTATTGAGTATGCTATGGCATATGAGCTCTATGAATCTAAGTGGATCAAGATCTTGTTAAGCATAATCCATGATGACCTATTTTGGATAGGTGAAGTCCCAATAAGAATCACAGGAGATCTTATTCATGAAATGGCAGGCCTTTCTAGGACAGGCTTCGTTCTTCTAGTGGGCAAGGATGTAAGGAAATTAGTTGAACATGCAGGTAATTCTAGAAGTGATAGGCGTGGTATGACAATTGAGCCTATTAAAGAGAAAGACATCAAATTGATGTCTATGATACTAGGTTACAAGTTTCAGTACACCAATAGGGTAAATAGTGTGTCCACAGCCACTATTCTTGCAAAAATCAAAATTGTTAAGGAAAATGGAGAATTCAATTTGTGTGAGATCTTGTGCGCACAATTGATTGATAACATTAAAGCCATCAAGCATGATAAGACCAAAATATTCAGGTATGGGTCTTTAATCATTTACATGTACTTCCATATACTTGGAAAGGTTTCATATTTGTACCTAGATAAAAGCATACCTACAATGCCTCAAATATCTCTTAAGGCATCTATTGAGAGCACCTTGAAGGATTACATGGAGCTAGAATTGAAGACATTCATGATCAAAATGTAGATGAGGTACAGGATACCAGAGAGTATTGTTGAGAAATACAAAGACAACATTTGTTGTATGGTAGAAACTGACATAACATGCATGGAACTCGTAGAGCCTAGAACAAAGTGGATCCATTCACTTGGTTATGAGGTATAATAACCAATCCTAGAAGAATATGCACAAGTATTACTATCAGCACCTAAGTACCCTAATGAACCTAGGTGGGGTACTTATGAAGAAAAGACAAGGGAAGTTGATGCAATTTTGAATAGCGCATCAACTAAGAGGAAAGCCTCTAAGATTACATCTGAGATACTCATAATTCATGGTGTAACATAGGAAAACCTAGACAAAGCGAGAGAAGAAAAGATAGCATTGGAAATTGAGAGCGCATCCACAGTGGAAGCCAAGAAAGATGTTCCTAAAATGAAGAAAATCATGATTGAGAAGACTAATTATCCAAAGGATAAATAGGGTAAAACAAATGTTATCTCTCATGCACCCAAAGAGACAATTGTTTTGGATACCACATCACCTCTAGAATACACAAGCATGCCAAAGAGGAAGAAGGAAACCAGCATAAGTCACCCATCCTCGCGGGCAACTAGAAGTAAGAAAAATAATGCTCAAGCACCTCTCGAGGTAGGTTTCAGATCTAATCTTCAAGTTTTGAGAACAAGGATTATTGATGAAGGGAGAACAGATCAGATAGGAAAGTTTTATGAGAAGTACAGTGAAATTGATAAATCAGAGATTCATGGCATGATCATTAAACATATTATTAAGTTCAAGAAGACAGTATTGGAACTTAAGATAGTCATTCTGGATAGTGTATGGTATATCTTGGAATCCTTAAAGAAACAGGCCATTGAAGAAGATCTTAGAATAAGGGAAAAGATTCTAGATGAAAGACTCCCTGTTGTGTGCTATAAATGTGTCACACTTCTATGGATCATTACATGCAAGGAAACTCAAGAATGAGCCCTCACAAATCGATCCATAGCTCCCTAGGCATGGAGTGCAAGGGCTTTTAAGAATGCTCTCAGCTAGAGCTATTTAGCCTATAACCTTGCTAGTAAACCATGCAATGGGAGATTCAATGAAGACAAGGGCAAGAATGCCAATATCCTCAAGAATCAAGAATGAAATGCAATGCAAGCTAGATTAAGAATGGAAATGCAAGCTAAACTATGGAAATGAAAGATGCAAGTATTACAAAGCTTCCTAGTTAAACTAGATGAATTAATCTAAAGCATAAAGGAAATCTAAGCTAAGAATGCCATGAAAATGAAGCTACTATGCAAGAAATGAAATCTAACTATGAAGCAAGAAAGCCATGATGCAAGAATGAAGACAAGAAGATAGAGTGTTGATGAAGATCCAAGATGAATGCCAACAATGCTCCAAATCTTCAAACCCTAGATGCAAGAATGTCTCCAAAAAGCTCCAAGATGACCTAGAAAACCTGTAGCATAATATTAGCATAAAAAGTTGTGTGTGCAAATGAGGAAGAGAGCTCTCCTTTTATAGGGAATGAAAAAGGAATGGGCCATGGAGATTAAGAGGCAAAAGATTTAATCAACGGTGGAGCTTAAAAGAGGAGCAATCCATGTGCACAAGTATCCTCCAATAGGAAAATAAGAGTTGACTTTTGTGTCCATATGAGACAAAAAGTGCTTTTTCCCTTTTTATAAAATAAGAATAATGCTTTATTTGTGCAACTTAGGATAAGAGGAAAAGTGGGGGCTTTTATTTATTTAAAAGGGGAGGAAATATTCCTTTTAAATAAATAAAGACTTAGGAGAAGATGGTTAGCCCATAGAAAATAATCGAATAAATGATAGAGCTAGGATTTGATCAAGAATAAGCAATTGATAATTTAGCAAAAGGGGGCTAATAGTCTAGGTGACCATTTTTAGGTGTATACATTTGCCCCTCTTTGACTAATGTGTGATCGATCTGGGAACACATGTAGTCAAAGAATGAAGTTGAAATGTGAGATCCATTTGGGATCACAAAGCAACTCAGATCAGCCAAGAAAGCAAGAGATAGCCAAGAAGGCAAGAAATAGCGTTCTGACTCCAAAGAATGAAGTGCAGAGAGATAGAAAATCCTTGCATGATCAGCCTGGTAGTGACAGTACTGAACACTTAGGAAAAAGAGCTAATAAGATATGATGTGTCTGCCCCCTCGGGATCGAAAGCGAAATCAAGTAGAGGGAATGCAGAAGCAAGAGCAACATGATCAAATCACTAGAAATCATAATCGAAGATGAAAGATAATAGAATAACCATCAAGTAGTGAAGAGATGCCCCACACATGGGACACGGGGCACGAACCTAGCGGTCCCTCAACCCGAAAACACCACGGAGGGGGAAGAATTTGAACTTGAGATTTGAAAGTGAATGAAAGACTGGAAGTTTGAAAGAGATGGGGATGAAGAGGTGAAGAATGCCCCAGTGAAGATCGAAGGATCAAGCCTCAAAAGGTCAGCCAACTGCGCGAAAGAGGGGGAAAAGGTGATTTGGATGATCAAGGTGAACTTGGATTTCGGTTTTGATCCCGAAATGAAGAGAAAATGATGTGAGATGAAAGACAAGAAAGTGAAAGACATGATTGGGAGGAAGCGAAAGGTGAGCGCAGCTGATTAACAAGTCCATGAAAAATGAAAGGAGAGCTCTCTCCATATGCAAGATGCAAAACTAAACTAACATGAACTTAAGAATGCAAGCTACATGAAAAGTGGTGTACTTGCAAGGTTACAAAGCCAATAGACATCTAATATTCATCATCGAGCGTTATTGGTAGCGTCGCAAGATCATACAATACACACTAGCATAACTATGTGGATCTGAATATGATCTATATCAGATAGAAATGTGGAAATCTCACCTAGGCATCAAAGACATGTAGGTCAAGATGACTAGCACAGTGAGATTACCTAAGTTTAATATAGCAAGATTATACTTGCATCGAGACACAAGGAAAGTCAAGATGGCTATAAGTATGCACTTGCACAAAAATAGTCAAGGATAATACTCTGTCAATCCACAGTGTCAAGTAAGACTAGCATAAATGCTCATGACAGTTAGGATCAACAAAATATACCCACAAGCAGAAAAAGCAATAAAACATGTTCTCATACCCTCAGTCTTCTAGCTATGCATCATCGAAAACTTCTCAGGGAAAGACCGCTCATCAAAGAAATCTTCATAGACAACACACAAAGAAAAATAAAGTCAACATATCTCAACAAGTCAAGTGCGTGTGTGTAGGTCATAGAGTCAAACTTTGAGTATCACATCTGCCAGTGAGAAATATTGCATCATCTAGACTGTGGGTAGGACATCTGATAAGTGTTGAGAAACACTCAACGCTAGGGTAGTGTTGAAAAACACAATTGGGGTGGTGTTGAAAAACACCATTGGAACCAAGTTGCCCAAGAAACCCAGACGCACAAAGAGACCCAAGATAATCTTAAAGCAACATATGCCCCCTAGACTAAGACAAGAATCAATTCCAGGCTAGGAGAGGCAAAGCGAGAAGTGGAGTGAAAGAGCACCACACAAGACTGATAGACATAGGTGCAGAGGGTCTCAAGCAGCGCCCGTTTCCAGGTTTTCACCACTTGATAGATTTATTGCAATTTTTTTCAAGACTTTTTATAATTTTTTTGTATTTTTGCTACCAAGGCGCCTGTTTCCAGGTTTTCACCAAGGCACTTTTTCTATTTTTTTTTTTTTGAATTTTTTGAATTTGATTTTTTTGGTGAGACATCAAAGTGCCTATTGCTAGGTTTTCACTAGGATGCTCATTTTTTAGTACTTTATATGCTTTTTAGGTTTTTTTTCAGCATCATATATGATTTTTTTTGGTATTTTTTCAGGATCATAAAGTATGTACAAAGAATGCCCTAGATAGAAACGGGCATCAAACTCATGAGCAAGATCACATCGTGTAGTCCCAAAGTCTAGCAAGGTGGAGGACAAGAGGGAGAGAAAGCTCATGAATGAGATGGAGGAAAGGAGAATGAAGGCGAATGGAGGGAAGAAATCCTCAAGGTCAAACTCCTCAAGAGTACCCAAGCTAGGGAAAAATTATCATGTAAAGCGCATTGAACAAGCAATGAAAGGCCAGCATAGGATAAGTCATGAAAGCGCACTGCAAAAGAAGAAAAGGATGCATTCCAAAGGAGTAGACATGTCAAGAGGCTTCATAGCATCATTTTTTACTCTTTTTTATTAGATCAAGACCAAAGGGGAAAAGGATAAAGAAAGGCTAGAATGAATGGAGGAAAATGAAGGAATGAATATGAATGGAATGAAAGCAAGATCATCGTAAGATAGCTCACAAGATAGCCAAATATTCGTGTATAGCTGAACATTGCCAAGATCAACGAGAGAAGATGGAATGGATGAAACATGTAGAAGAACTACGCATGATGCCTGATTGCCAGGTTTTCATCATGGTACTTATCCAAGGTGCCACAAGGGAGTGGTTGTCACCATAGGATGAATTTATTTCTCTTTACTTTTGCTACCAAGGCGCCTGTTTCCAGGTTTTCACCATGGCACATTTTCAATTTTTTCATTCTTTTTTTTTCTATTTTTGGAAGAAGGCAAGCTTTTTAGATAGTACTCCTTGAAAGGATAAACCTTGACATGCCAAGGATTCAAAAGGATATGCTCAAAGATGCTGATAGGGAAAGGAAGATGGAAGAGAAAAATGGAGGATAAGGCTTTATGTAAAGCGAGTGAGGTTGGAAGATATGAGGAATAGGCAAATGAGGAAAAAGGATAGAAGGTAGAAGGATAATGAATGGAAAGATTGTGAAAGGGTAGATGGGAAGGAAGGCAAGATCAACATCGACACACACCTTGAAGGGTGGCAAGAAGATGGAGGAAATATGAATAAAGGAATACGTGAAGGAATATGATGAATGTTTAGCAGAGGTTGCGGTTCAGGCACATGGAATGAAAGATCATTTTTGGAAGAAGATGAAGTGGAAGCCTTTGGAAGCTTGAATGTCAACTTCACTTTTTGTTCAACATAAGACTCTTTCAAGAGAGATTTTGGAATCCATATAGCCTTAGGCTTTTTATTTCTTTTTGATGATTTAGAGAGAATATCTGTAATGATGGATTTTGGAACCCATACTTGTCTTGTAGTTTTCTTCTTAGATATCTCTTTTGACTTTATGTGCCCATGTCGATTAGAGGAGACATGGTGATCTTTTTTTGATGGATTCTTGTATTGCTTCTTTTTCTGGTATTGAACATTCAAGTTACTTCCAAAAGACTTGGGACTTGTGGAAGAAGGAGGAAGATATGACTGGTTTAGATGGGTGAGTGGATGAAAAGGATTCAAGGGTATGCATCTATGTTGATCTTGAGGAAAGATAGGAGATGGAGGGACGTAAGGACCCAAAATGGATGATGAATTAGGAGAGTTAGGAGGGGAAAGTGAAGGGACATAAGGACCCAAGATGGAAGGAAGGCGTGAAGCCTTTAGCAGTGGAAGAGGTCCAAGGATGGAAGTGGAAGATGCAAAAGGATAATCAATAATTTCATCAGCATCTATATGACAACCAAGGACATCAGCATCTTTAGAGTGAGCATTAGGATTTGCAATAGGATCATGAACATCTTTAATAGGAGAAAATTCATTGATAGAATCGTTCAAAGCTTGCAAAGACTTAGGAAGAGTAGAAAATGGAAGCGAACATGGAGTGGTAGAACAAGAAGATGGAAGACTTTGATCTTGACAAGGATCTTTGGATAGCATAAGCATAGAATTTTTCTCTTGATTTTCAATAAGCTTAACATCAGAAGTAACGGCACCATTTTTAATAACCTTAATGGAAGTATCATCTTTGGAAAGTGCAAGCGTAGTAAGGTTATTTTGATTATCAACAAGCTCAATAGTGCAAGTGGTAGCTTGATCTTGCTTAGGAGAAGACTTAAGACATGGTGGAATGAATGTAGAAGAGCATAGAGGATCAAAAGAACCATGAAATGGATCAGAGACATCATGAAAATAATTGGATGACATGGATGGTTCTTGATCTTGATCTTTCTTTATATTCTTTTCTGTATCATTTTTAGAGTCCTCTTGACATGAAGCCACTTCTAAGGACAAGGAAGCATTTTGAAATTGTATGGAAGACTTTGGAATAGATAGTGAAGGACTAGTTGAAGTAGGCATTGTAGTGCATAAAGGCTTAGGCTCTTTAGGTTTAGCATTATTGAAATTATTTTCAGCCAAGTGAAGGTTAGCTTGAGTTTCTTGAAGAGGTAGCTCTTGAGGATAACTATAGGGAACTGCATGAAAAGCATTAGGATCTTTGTTGGGTGAAGGATTTGTGAAAGATTTGGAAGACTCAGAAGCTTTAGGAGATGTATGAGTATTGGAGGAAGTAGGGGATGGAAGGGGACCATCACAAGACAAAGGTTCAACATTAATATGATCTTGCTCAGAAGTACAATTTTGATTTTTAGCAGTGGAATTCTTAGAGAAGAAATGCTCATAGTAGTAACGTTTATAATCAGCGCGTTGTATTTTATAGTCCTCAGCAGTAGTAGATGGATTATCATCAAGGTATTGTCTACAAACATCACTAAACTCTCTTTCAAAATCAGAATCATATGGATCACCATCACAATCTATCCAATAGGATGACCCATTTTCAGTAAGCATGAGTCTACGAGGACTCTGAGGAGTAGAGGTGTCATAAGTATCACTACATTGTCCATCAGCATAGTCATCAAAGGTATTACAAGGATTGTCATGTTGCTCATTATGGTATGGTTCATGAAGAAAAGCAAGACTCTTGGGGGAAGTAGAAGAAGAACAAGATCTTAAAGAAGGAGAAAATGAAGACATGGTGGAAGAAGAAAACTTAGCTAAGGAAGAATTTGAATGATGTTGAGAAGAGTCATGGTAAGATGAAGAAGGATAATGATGTTTGGAAAAGGCATGGTAGGATGTGGAAGATGAAGAATGATGAGAAGACCTAGAAGAAAAAGAGTGTTTGGAAGAAGGAGATTGTGAGAGAATCATGTCTATAATCCTAGCAAAGGCGTCAGACTCAAACATCTTTTTGTTTACTCTTGTCTTAAGTTGATGACTTGCGGGATGCTTGGAAAAATAATACTGTTCGAATTGAGCAATGAGTTCGAGATCATCCCTTCTCAAGAGAGGTTCTATAGCAAGATAGTTGAAATTCATGATTCTAGAAGAGGAGGAATCAAGCATGAAAGAAATGAATAGAAGAGATGAAATAGAAGAAGGCAGACTAGATAATAAGAGGAAAAGGATCAAGAAGACATGAAGAGGATAGGAAGAAGAGAAAGAAGCATGAAGGAAGAAGAGAAATGGAAGACTAGGAAGATATGGGAGATGTGGAAAAAAGAAGACCAAGAGTCATTTTGTGCAAATTGATACCATTGAAGTCCATTTGAATATTGAGCAACATGTAATAACCTCTAAGATCTGACCTGGACTGACCAAGGATGACTGGAAGTGACACAAATCAACTTCAGATTGCAAGCAGTAGTGAGATAGCAAAATAACTTTGTGTGATAGTTCCCAGGCAAACAGTGTGACTCTTGACCAATGAACATAAAAATCTCAGTTTTGAAGTGTTTTGATCAAGTTCAAAGATTGGATAGTGCAATTTTTCAGTTTGACAAGCAGTAACAGCAGATAAAAGACAAGTTTGCAAACAGTAGGTGATCAAACATGTCATAGAACACTTGAAACAAGGGCAAAAGCAACCTTGCCAAGACAAGCACTTGTGATATCAAAATAGAGAACCTTATGAATGCTACCGTTTGTTTGAATGTTGAGAACGTTTACACGGGCATAGCACAATCGAAGACAATTCAAGAAATTACTACCTAGAAGGACAAGGCTCATTACTTAGCAACGTGGCCCACAACTTGATGTTCCCTTGCCTCACACCAAGTGGTTGCCCACAAGAGATATTGGCGTTGTCATGGAAGTGTCAAAAACACAACCAAAGGAACACATATGGTGAGTGTCTTGGGGTGATCCGGGTAAGTCCACTTGGATCAATCCTTGCACCAAGAAGCTAAGCGGCTAAAATAAGGTAGCCTCTATCTAATGGTTCATAGTAAGGATTTCCGTTCATAGCACCCCTCTTGCTCCTCATAAAGGACTAGGACCTCGCGGCCTCAAGAGTACCTTAAGCATTCTTGCTTAATGCTTTCCTCATGGTCACAATCCCATGAGCTACTAACATCAAGCGAAGAAAAGTGTTATGTCTACCAAGGTTTTGTGTCCTCGATAGCCTTGAGATTATAGTGAGTTGGAATCACTCGCCACCAAGGAAAATGATGACAAGGTTGTCCCCACTTGGGTCGTTCCTCTTGATTGCTCAAGAGCAGGCCCGCTAAAGGATCCTAAGCTAAACAAAGAGTGGATTAATTCTTAAGGTTCAAGGTTTTTGATTCACCACAAGGGTGAAGAGCATACTCCCCTATCTCAAGAATCTCTCCCAAACACACCAAGCAAAGATTTAATTACCCCCTTACTTTCAAAATCCCAAGATGGGTCAAGATTTCTGTTTCACCACAAGGGTGAAGAGCATACTCTCCTACCACCTCAAAATTTCTACAACAAGGTATTAAGTGCCTATGAAAGGAAACAACTAGTATATGCCGCACTTAATAAAGAAAGCAATTAAACAAGCACTTGATTTGGTTTTTATGCTTAGGGCAGCCCTGCAAAAACCATTAGTAGCCCTCTTTGACATGCGATTTTAGCAAATTTCAAGCAAGAAGCACCTACAACCACAACTTGTTAGACCAATAAGAGTTAGGAGAATCAAAATCCAAAATCTACCAATGATTAGTACATGAAAAAAATCAGATAATGTGCAAAAATAACTAATCAAATGATAGAATCTGAAAATGAAACCATCATGGTTGGATTGGGCTCAGAAAGACCTTTCCAACGATATATCACACTTAAACTTTTGATACCATTTGCAAAATTTCAAAAAAAATGGGCACCCATTTTCCAGAGTGGCACGGATTTGAAAACGCTGGAAATTTCAGAAAATTTCAAAAAGATAGCTAACAACCCAAAACTTGCAAGGTAGATAAAATAGCCCAAAAATAGCTCACTGCCAAGTTCAGACACAGTATCGCGCGATACTTCGCCCGACACCAGGCGATACTTCTCAGTACGCGCGATATTTCGCCTTATGCCAGGCGATATACCTCAGTACTGGTGGGCGATATACTCCAGGCAGGTCGGGCGATAGTCCGTCAGGGGCGAACTATCGCACGATATTTCTCTTCAAAGCGGGCGATATTTCTAGCATGCGCGAAGTATCGCACCTATATATAAAGGTATATCGCACGATATTTCTGAGAAGTATCGCGCGATACTCTGAGACAAAACACCCGAGGCTGAAAATTAAGCTAAAAACTTGCCGAAAAATTGACGGAAAATGACGAAAATGCAGAATTTAAAGGACAAAGTCTATCTACTCTGCCCCACGGTGGGCGCCAAAAATGTGTGCTATAAATGTGTCACACTTCTATGGATCATTACATGCAAGGAAACTCAAGAATGAGCCCTCACAAATCGATCCATAGCTCCCTAGGCATGGAGTGCAAGGGCTTTTAAGAATGCTCTCAGCTAGAGCTATTTAGCCTATAACCTTGCTAGTAAACCATGCAATGGGAGATTCAATGAAGACAAGGGCAAGAATGCCAATATCCTCAAGAATCAAGAATGAAATGCAATGCAAGCTAGATTAAGAATGGAAATGCAAGCTAAACTATGGAAATGAAAGATGCAAGTATTACAAAGCTTCCTAGTTAAACTAGATGAATTAATCTAAAGCATAAAAGAAATCTAAGCTAAGAATGCCATGAAAATGAAGCTACTATGCAAGAAATGAAATCTAACTATGAAGCAAGAAAGCCATGATGCAAGAATGAAGACAAGAAGATAGAGTGTTGATGAAGATCCAAGATGAATGCCAACAATGCTCCAAATCTTCAAACCCTAGATGCAAGAATGTCTCCAAAAAGCTCCAAGATGACCTAGAAAACCTGTAGCATAATATTAGCATAAAAAGTTGTGTGTGCAAATGAGGAAGAGAGCTCTCCTTTTATAGGGAATGAAAAAGGAATGGGCCATGGAGATTAAGAGGCAAAAGATTTAATCAACGGTGGAGCTTAAAAGAGGAGCAATCCATGTGCACAAGTATCCTCCAATAGGAAAATAAGAGTTGACTTTTGTGTCCATATGAGACAAAAAGTGCTTTTTCCCTTTTTATAAAATAAGAATAATGCTTTATTTGTGCAACTTAGGATAAGAGGAAAAGTGGGGGCTTTTATTTATTTAAAAGGGGAGGAAATATTCCTTTTAAATAAATAAAGACTTAGGAGAAGATGGTTAGCCCATAGAAAATAATCGAATAAATGATAGAGCTAGGATTTGATCAAGAATAAGCAATTGATAATTTAGCAAAAGGGGGCTAATAGTCTAGGTGACCATTTTTAGGTGTATACACCTGTATGTTCCTTAGAAGAGAAAACATTATTATTAGATCTGGTGAAGCTGCACCTCAGAAAAAAGTTGAGAACACTGCACATAATGGTTAAGAACTTTGAGTTGGCAGCTAAAGAGACAAAGAAAGCTTTTGAGAAAGTCTTTCTAAATAGGCACATGTACCCACCTACTGCGTCCACAACTCAAGTGCCCTTTAAGGAAGCCAAGGAGTCAGAGACCACCAATACACCAGTAACAAGTCCTTATGATCTAGTGCCTACAACGGTAACACCTACAAAGGTAGTGAAGTCTGTGCCCATGACTGAGACACAAAAAGATGACACAATCATCATTGATAATGTATAAATAGCCATGGCAACCACAAATAAAGACTTGGACAAGTTTGAGGAAGCCTTTGTGAGCACACGTGAGGTTAAAATTATATGTGGTGACAATTCCCCTAAGCTGTTAAGAATAAGGTGTCTCAACCTTGGATAATTCCTATTCTTATTATTTGTTTTGTAAAATGTATTTCTTGCAAATAATGTAATTAAGTGTGAGTGTACATGTCTAGTTCGCATGTTGATGTGTCACTCCACTTGATGTGTCGGCATCTTGAATTGTGTGTAAGGAGATCATGGCTGAAATGGTTATGACGGATTCCTATGACACATAAGAGCTATGTTTGGAAGATTCAATGACATGTGAAGACATGTGGCAACTAATAAAATTGAGTATTGTACACTCTTCCCCAATCATGGGGTTTGGGGCATCGCCCCGAAATTTTTTTTTGGGTTCCTATTTTCTCGGAGAATGGTAAAACCCTAATATGGCTATCTTTGGAAGTTGCCCTAAAAAGGGAAGTGCATGATATAAGCATTTTTTAGGGTTGTGAAGATAGGAGAAGTTTGTGTATTATTGGAATGGTTTTATGCTGCCGCGATTTGTCTTCAAGAGTAGGAAATCTTCTGAAGAACTTGCATTGCAAGTGTATTGTAAACTGCAATAGTTTTGATAAATACATTGTGCAGGTTTTGGAGTGCTGGGGTTTTTACCGAAAGGTTTCCCTAGGGTAAATCATTGTGTTATTCTCTATTTTCTGTATGCATGGTAAATGGTTGCAATATCATTGTTAAAGTAGTTAACAAATCTGAAATTGTAAGGATTTAAAAGAATTTGCACAATACTTTCCTTTAGAGATTAGTGTAGGAAGCTATTTTCGCACCTGAGTTTCCTTACATAAGCTACAAGAAGTAGTAATAGAGGATATAACAGGTGAAGAAGAAGAAAAGGAAATAGAAAAGATAGAAGAGGAGAAAGGAGAAGAAGAGGTTAAAAGAAGTGAACCAACAGATGAGCCATCTGTTGAAATACCTATGAAGATAAAGCAAGAAATGATGGATAGCACTCCTATCACTCTCCTACCCTCAGCATCATTATTGTCAAGTTTGACACCAGACACCACTAGCTTGGACTCTTGGGGAGAAGAAGACCAGATTAAGATCAGTGTCCTAGCTATGGAGAAAGAAAAAGAGAAGCAAGTGATGAGGAACCCTCTATTTGTTGAATCAGTCAACATTCTGAATAGCTTGCTACCTTTAGACAAGAAAGTGTCTAAGGTTCATTCAGTTCATGATGTCAGTACCATACCGACAAACTTCAAAGAAAACTTCTCTAGCTTGGAAGAATCTGCATCCCAAGTTGAAGAAAAGAAATATTTGAAGAAAAGATTAAGTGAACTAGTTGGAAACTTCGCACTTGACCTCAATTCATTGAAGATTGGTCAAGCATCCTTGAAGAAGTTCGCAGCTAAGGGAAGGAAGATCATTGCAAACTGTATGAACCAAGATAAGCTGACTGGTGATCACTACATGAAAATCTAGGAGGCAGAAGCCATGATAGACAATGTAAGGAAATCAGTGGAAGACCCCTCCACCGATGTGAACATGTGAAATAATGTATACCAGGGGCAGATAGACAAAATAGAAAAGGCTAAAAAGGAGATGTCCAAGATAAGGGCAAGGCAAACACAACTTAGGAATTCTCTTGCGCCCTCTCTAGATGTACTTAATCAGAACATCAAGGAGATCGATGCCACTATGGTGACATATGATCAAGGTTCGAGTTCAGACTTGGAAATGATGGAGAAGCTACAATATGCCTTATGTGCCCATCTACAGACTGTCAATGCATTGATAGCATTTCAGAAACAAGAGATCCAAAATTTGCAAATAGCATATCCGGATGTCCTAACATTGTAAGTACTTGTAGATACACCTTTTTGAGCACCTTTGTCATTAATGTCAAAGGGGGAGTATTGTATGTAGAGTATGGAGTATCATATATGATGTATAGGAGTATAGTACAGAGTATAAGGGAGAAATAAGTTAAAGTATATACTAAAGAATTTTGTATAAGGGTACAGTTAGTAAATTTGCCATATTCCTTTGTTGCCATGAATGACAAAGGGGGAGATTGTTGGAAAATTGACTATATTGTTGTATATGACTAGATATAGTGTTGTCATTATGGCAACAAAGTCATCTAGAGTTTTGGAGTCAACACACATTATCATAAGGTCAAATTTGGCTAAGTATAGAAGATTGGACAGAGCACCAGTAGATCAGAGCATCAACGCACGTGTGTATGATCGAGTTATGGTATGTTCCCTTGAAGTTAAGTTGGTAAATAAGTATTCGTGATAATTCTAAGAGCGCATGATCAGATGAGACAGTATGGCAAAGATAAAGACAGTTGAAGTGGTACAGACAATGAATGCCAGAACAGAACAGAGTATACAGCCGACTGTTAGTAATTTGATTAGCGGTTATATTAATGTTTTTTAAAGGCTATGCGCCTATTGTAATTAGGTTGTAGACATGTAAACATCTTTTTTTGTAAACACGCTTGAGCCAATTCACTTGGAAGCGTTGTATGTACAATCGGTTGTAGGCCGACCTATTTATTTGTTTTGTTAGCACATATAAATATAAGATGCGCCTTTGTAATCAAGTGTGGAAATGGATATAGAGTCAAGATAAGAAGAGAAGAGACATGTGAAGTGAAGATAGAATGAGTTAGAGCTTTACAAGGGGCTAAAGCATCAGCGCACAAAAGGAACTGATCAGACAAGTAGTGTCACATCAACAGTTCATCTAGCAGATATAGTGTGTATCTGAGATCAGAAGGTTGTAGCATTCACCACTTGAGCAGTGACCTCTAGGACAATGTGTCCCCACCCCTAACAGGGTTATTGTAAAAGACTCCTAACAGGGTCTGACCTTTGACTAGGTCACTGTACTAAAAGAATTGTAAAGAACAACTCCTAACAGGGTTGCAAATCTTCTAACAAGGATCATAAGACACTAGTGCAGTTCTTAGTGGGTGTCAAATCCCACCGAGGTTTTTACCTATTTGGGTTTCCCTGTAACCATATTGGTATTATGTGTTGTGATTATTTATCTTGTTTACATTGATGTTTAATTCAGTACTTAAGCAATCAAGTTAAGTTTCAAGAGTAAAGTAAAAAGATTAAAATATAGTGAACACTGATTCACCCCCCTCGCCCCCCCCTCTCAGTGTTCCCATTCCTAACAATGATTGGGTAAAGGTTAGGTTCCAATGGGCCTTCATACTATCTCCCTTCAACAACCATCGAGGACTTTGAGGACATGCTCAAACATGTGCAACCAGGTGAAGTCGATGTCCAATATCTGCAAACCTACATCACAAAAAGAAGCAACATGTATACATGCATACATACATACATACATATCAAGTAAAATAGTACAAATAATGAAGGGGGTTGAGACATCTTGTGGGCCTCACAAGTGAGCAACACAACTTCATCCCTCATCATACAAGAACATCATGGATACAAACCACACTTATGCATCAAATATATCATCTCTAGTCATTATGAATAATGCTAAATAATTAAGGGGTTAGAACATAATCATATATAAAAGCAAATGAATGCATTAATATAAGACATAACAATAACCATCACATAATCATCATATAGTCATAATCATGGGTTAGTCCAATAATCAAGAAACATTAATAATCAAGGATATTTCATAATCATAATCATACATATATAAAGAGAAATAGGAATAATGGTCATATAAATGTCCATGTATCAATCAAAAGCATAAACGGCATAATCAATAGCTATTGTCATCTAAGCAAGATAAATAGTCCATCATACTAATCAATGTCATGAAAAGTCCTATCACATATGCAAAAAAGGAAAGTGTGTGGGAGGGCATTACATCTCTAGTAAGGAGATTGATCAGGATTAAATTAGGTAAATACTAAAATCCAATTTTTCAATTTTTTCTATGTTTCAATAAACTGCATTTTTTAAGGTCTTCAGAGCATTTCTGGGCTTGGATGGTGCCCAAAGGTATTAACATAGTGTTACTTCTGAAATTTGATTTGATATTTATTGAATACCTTTCCAATGAAGTAAACGGTTTGCAATTCAGAGCTAGGACTAGAAAGTTATGCCTTCTCCAAGTGGACCTATTTTTTATATATAGTTTTTTTAATAAATTTTAATAGTTTTAATAGTTTATTTGTAATAAACATTATGATGACTCTTCATTTCATTTCGAAGGGATTCTTGTGACCCTTGGGATCCATCAGATTTGTATAAACTCCAATTCGAATAGAATAGATCATTTTTTGGTTTGCAATCTTGTTGTTAATCTTCTCAATTTTATGTCGAATTTAACAATACTGCTCACACCAGGTATTGTAATTTGATTTCATAATTCAGAGTAGTGGTATCAGAGCAAGAACACTCCTTTATGCCAATTTAGACAAGGTAATCCTACCAAAGATTAGGACCGGATACACAAGATTTGTCAAAATATCCACCTTTGAGATGCACACAATCGAAGATGTCAAACGATGCTATTAAGCAGTTGGTGGAGGAAGCTTTAAATAAGAAACAAGAGGAGATGATGAGCCAATTTTCATACCTTCTACATAATCAAAAACCCTCTAGATCAGGAACATCATTTCATGGAAATACCCCTTTCAAAGTGCAGGTCAATTTTGACATCCCAAATTTTGAAGGAAAAGTCGATTCTGAAGCTGTTGATAACTGTTTCAAAGTTGGATAGATACTTTTTTGTAAATAATTTCTTAGATGCAAAAAAATAACATTTTCTCTCCTCAAAGTTGAAACCCGTGTGAAATTGGCATGGGAAACCAAAGTAGCAAATAAAGAACGAGAATTACTTGTTGAAGATGGTTTTGGAATATCTCTTGATAAGAAGCCCACATGAGGAGAATTTGTGGAATACATAAAAGAAGCTTACTTTCTTGAGGATGTATATGAACAAAAATACATAGAATGGTAGCTGCTTCGACAAAAGAGGGATCAGTCTGTGCAAGATTACACCAATACATTCCATTCACTTTCAGGAAAACTTGGTATTGAGGATTCAGAGAAGCATCAAATTTTGAAATATCGGACTAGACTTCACAGGTATATTCAAACATAGATGGAATTTTTGAATATTGAGACATTGGCAACTGCCTATAAATATGCTACAAAAATTGAAGAGAAATTCAAGAAGAAAGGGAAGAGGGACTACTTTGCAAATAATAAGCCAAGGGTTGAAGGTGGCAATAAATTAGTAGGAAAACAGGTGACCAAGGAACCTCATTCAAATTCACCCAAGAACACATGGTGGGTTGCTAAAAAGACACAAACAAATACAACAATGTGGTGTGAGATGCATAAGTCCCTAACCCATAATACAAAGGATTGTCGAAGTATTAAAAATTTGATGACAAAAATACGAAGAGAGGAAGCTGAACTTGAATTGTCGCCAATAGATAACTTTGAGAAAGAGAAGAATAATTCCATCATAGAAGCAAACCCATATGTCGTAGTTGGAACTGCTAAAGTATTGCCCCATGAAGATGAAGAGAGACTTTTTCATTCACAGATGTGGGTTGATAGAAAGCCTCTGCATTTTATTGTTGACAGTGGGAGTCAAAAGAATTTGATCTCTAGGAGACAGTCAAAAGATTAAATTTGAAAGTGAGAAGACACCCACAACCATACTCTATGGGATGGGTAAATGAGGGACAAGATATTCAAATAAGTCAACAATGTCGTTTTCCATATTCAATTATTCAAAACATCCTCGCACATGGGATAAAAGTTTACCCTGTGTGCAACATAGTTACAACCGTGCACTCCATGGTACTACAAGGCACAATCCATTTGAGGTTTGTCTTGGGTACCAACCATTGGCACCTATGGATGTAGCAATACCAGCTCTACAATCTAATAGTTCATTGAATGGTGACAAGGAGGTAGATAAAGCAGAAAAATTCATTGATAACATTAGACACCTACAACAAGTTTATGAGATCTTGGAGTAGAGTAACCAGAAGTATAAGGAAAGGCGTGATAAACATAGAACTCCTCATCAGTTTTAGATTGGTGACAAGGTATGGTTACATCTTCAGAAAGAGCGCCTACACGGACCAAATAGGAAGCTTCATCCTCTTCGTTATGGCCCATATACTATTTTGAAACAAGTTGGTGAGAATGCTTTTGAACTTAATATGCCATCCTTTTTGGGACTGCATCTAGTTTTCAATGTGGAATTGTTGAGACCCTATTTTCCTCCTTTGTTGGACATTTCCCAAGCTTCTGAACACATTCAAGCTGCAGAGTTAAATCCATCTACTACTGCTCCAGTCCAGTGTGACCATGTTACTAAAGTCATTTTATAGACTTTGAGAAATCAAAACATTCCTCTGTATTGGGTGGTTCAAGCTGGTCAGCATTCCCACCAAGGCAAGTGGTTTACTAAAGAACAAATTGAAGAACAATTTCCTCATCTGTTGCAACAAATTAGTGCAATGGGGCCCATTGCCTCTCAAGGGGTAAGGAATGATCAGGAGTAAATTGGGAAAATACTAAAATCCAATTTTTCAATTTTTTCTATGTTTCGGTAAACTGCATTTTTGAAGGTCTTTGGAGTATTTTTGGGCTTGGATGGTGCCTGAAGGTATTAACAGTGTTACCTCTGAAATTTGATTCGAGATTTATTGAATACCTTTCCAATGAAGTAAACGGTTCACAATTCAGAGCTAGGACTATAAAGTTATGCCTTCTCCAAGTGGACCTATTTTTTATATATAGTTTTTTGATAAATTTTGATAGTTTTAATAGTTTATTTGTAATAAACATTATGATGACTCTTCATTTCATTTCCAAGGGATTCTTGTGACCCTTGGGATCCATCAAGATTTGTATGAACTCCAATTTCAAATAGAATGGATCACTTTTTGGCTTGCAATCTTGTTGTTAATCTTCTCAGATTTTCATGTTGAATTTAACAATACTGCAGGTATCACACTAGGTATTGTAATCTGATTTCATAATTCAAATCAATGATCCACTATCGTCATATTTGTTTATTATAATGACTAACAGTTTTGGAGAGATATATCATATTTAGGGTGACTAGGGCTTGCTTCAAGGTTGGAATTTGGAGAATAGCTTGTCTGTTGATTCTCATCTTTAGTTCGTAGATGATACAACATTGATGGGACTAGCTAGAATCAACAAGGTGATTGATTTCATGAGAGCTTTGGATATTTACATGGATGCATCCAAACAAAGGATTAATGAAGAATAAATACTTTTATCTTTCTTTTTTTAACTCCCAAGATTATTCAGGCAAGGTTGCTTAGATTATTAGATTCCAAATTGGGTCTCTTCCTTTTGTCTACCTTGGCATTCTCATTTTTGTTGGTCTTCTTAGGACGTTGTGGGAAGATTTGTTGATCAAATTTAGTAGACAAGTTAGTCACTAGACTTGTAGGTGGCTCTCAACTACTGGAAGAGTGACTGTTGAAGTCAGTGACTCAAGCTCTCTTTATCTACATATGTTTTTTACAGGGTGTGCCATCAAATTTTATCAAACGGTGTGATGTTATTTGTTAACAATTTATCTAGGCTAGTAATTTGCTTTCTTCAAATTGAAGTCTTGTCAAATGGGAGGCTAAACAAGAGGGTGATCCTAGTCTTCAAAGAGATGGTTTTCACAAAATGTGACATTTTTTACCCAATGGATCTGTGTGATTAAGTGTTTACCTAGAATTTGAGATTCACTGACTATGATAGGAATTTCTTCTTTTACATATATAAAAGACAACATTCTAATAATTTAATGGAAGCTTTGGCTTTGCTTTATGCTATTGAAAGAGCTTGTGCTTTGGGCTGTCACAATATTATTTGTGAATGAAAATCTCAAAATTTGGAGCCCACTCTAGTCATGTAGATACTTAGTTTGAGGGACTCTTTTAGAGTTGTTTTATTTGTTTAATTCCTACTTTTTTTTGGTTAGTTAGAGACTTTATTTTAGAGTTTTATTGATTGGTTCCTACTTTTTTTCATCCCTTTGTGACCTTGCTGTAATTCATTTTGCTTAATTGACAATTTTTTTTTAACTTTTTTTAAAAAAAAAATATTGTTAAGTAGTTTATATTGATTTCCTGTATAACATCTTTTGATTTTTGTATCACATAAATGTAACCCTGAAATTATTTATATTGCTTTCTTTGAACTTTCATAGTTGTAGGAGGATCTTATGAGAGCCCCACATCAATCATCTCTTACCTGATATAAATACACCCTTTTATGTGAAATATAAATTATATTATTAGCCACTCCTAACCTCAATAAATATAAATTTTTTGATGTAAAGAACTAACCATATATAAATTCAATTTAAAAAGAGCTCTAAATTCCTAGCTGAAAGAAATATAACTAGAAGTTAGAGTAACTCTATTTAATTGAAACTTTTTTGAACTCATGAAGTCCAAATCTGGAAAAACGGCCATCGTGTCGAAATTTGACATCAGAAGACTTCAAATTCAAATTCCAGTACGAATTAAACCAGTGAAATTCGAGAATATATATATAAAAGAGACATCTCTTCTGATAATCGCCATTTAATCTCAAAACAATTTAGCAGAACAAAAAAAAACCACAATTTGTACCAGACCAGATGATTAAATTACCAGAATCCAAGAAAAAGTTCAAAATAAAGTCGACATTGATTAGCAATCCAACGCGTATAGCTACATAATATATTGCAGGAAAAAGCTGTAAACACATTAATGGCGGAACAACAAACAACACAGACGACGACGACGATGATTCCACGTGAGGTTTATCACAGGTAGAAATCAAAATAGAGCGCACACGGAAGAGGAAGAAGAAGAATTAAACAACTAAGATGAGATACCTAAATCTACACGAATTACGCTAAATAGCCTAACACAGGATGATTATTACAGCTTCACAGCATCAGGAATGGCGACGGGGAATCTGAGAATGCAGTCGGACCAGGGACCGGCCGTCGGCGGTTTCACAGTCTGCAGAGACTTCCAAACAGCACTATTACACTTGAATCCGCTTCCAAAAGCGATCTGCCAGACGCGATCTCCTTTCTTCATTCGGCCTTTGGCTTCAATGTAAGCAAGCTCGTACCAGAGCGAAGAAGATGAAGTGTTGCCGAAACGGTAAAGCGTCATACGCGAAGCTTCGACATGTTCGGCTGAAAGCTGCAGATTCTTCTCCAGTTCTTCAATTACTGCCCGGCCGCCGGCATGGATGCAGAAATGCTCGAAGGCCTGCTTGAAATCAGGAATGTAAGGTTTCCACTTAGGGTTTACAAATTTCCGGCCGAGGAGGGAGAAAAGGAAGAGGATTTGCTCGGAAATCGGAAGAACAAGCGGACCTAGGGTTGTGATATTTGATTTGAGCGCTTCACCAGCTATAGCCATCAGATCCTTGGAAAGGGACATGCCTACGGTCCCCTGCTCGTCTTCCTCCTGGTACACGCACCGGAAGGCCCGGTCATCTGCGCCTTTGTGTGTTCGGACGACGTTCACCAGCCGGTACTTTGCGCGGCTTTTCAGTGAGGGTTTGTTCGTGAGCAGAATCGCGGCTCCTCCCATTCGGAAAAGGCAATTTGGAAGAAGCATCGATCTCTGGTTTCCGCAGTACCAGTTCGGCGTGATCGTCTCCGTGCTCACCACAACGGCGTAAGAATTTCTGTGCACCTGCAGCAGATCTTTCGCCAGATCCAGAGAAATAACCCCGGCGCTGCATCCCATGCCGGAAAGATTGAAGCTCTTGATGTTGCCTCTCATTTTGTACTTGTTGATCACCATTGCAGAGAGCGAAGGCGTAGGACAAAAGAGACTGCAATTCACGACCAAAATATCGATATCTTTCGCCCTGACGCCTGTTTTGTTGAACAGATCGTCCAGGGCGGAAAAGATCACCATTTGCGCCTCTTCTCTGGAGGCCGCCATTGTAGGGCTTGGAGGAATGTAGTGAAGCGCCGGCGGGAGACAGGTTTCTTCGCTGAGGCCGGAGCGTTCCAGGATCTTTTTCTGAAAATCCAGGCTTTTCTGGTCGAAGTACTTGAACAGGCGGGAATGCTCCATGAAGGTCGCGAATGGAACCCTGCAAGAATCCGGCGGGCGGTAGCAGGAGTAGTCCACGAGGTATACGACTCTCTGCCGTGAGAGAAAATAGACCGTGGTTATGAAAACCAGGAGTCCAGAGCACGAGACGGCATGAGCGAGATTGAACTCGAGCTTCTGCCACAGGGATTTCAATTCTTCAGGTCCGATTCGGCCTACTTCCATAAGCACTGCCGCCATTAATGGAACCAGCAAAAGGGCGAGGAAATTTTGCACCAGGTAATGGTAGCCCAGCCGGACATATTTCAGCTTCACAGTTAACAGGAAATCCGGCAAGCCACGCCTCTGGCTCTCCGTCATACCAGCAGTAGCATCATCACCATGAGAGGTGGCGTTATTGTTGTGATTGTCGTTGCTGGGATTCGAACTCTGCTCCATTCTCCCCCCTCTGCCCATGACTGCAACTCGGCGGGATTCGATCCCTGGACCAATAGACTAGTTTGTTAACAAGAACGGAATGTGTAACTGACTGACGCCAACAAGGAAGGCATACTGTCTGGCTTGGCAACGGCTCTGGGGGTGGTGCATAATTTATACATAATAGCCTGGTGTGCCCACCTCCCTTTCTTGCATTCAATGCGGAAGATGAAGATGGTGATGGTTATGGAGAAAGTAACAAAATATGGCCAATGCCCGTTGGAGAAACAAACAACGCAACACAAGCTTTGTTCTTTTGAACGGTAAGCCTTCTCTTAATTGGACAGTTTCCTAGAAGCTTATATAATACGAAGAGGTAAATGTTAATAGTACAGAATTTTTACACACTCTAGTGAAAATCTAATATCATTAAATGCTAAGAGTCTATTTAAGAACTAGCTTGCATCAGTTTATGTGTCAAATAGCTTATGTGTCAAATAGGGATGAGGAAAACACCTGAAGTGAAATGGGCTGATGTAGGTTGTCATCTTTACACTTTAAGATTGGTGTAAATCAAGTGACACTATATTATGGAGTACGTGGTCTATGATATTCTAAAAGGCGAGCCTCTAAGTACTTGAGGAGGAATGAAATGCAAAGATGACAAATTACATGGTCAAGAGTAGATTTTTTTTATTAAATGTGTGATTATGAGCAAAAACCATTATATAGCATTAGATATGAAATGGAAAAAATAATGTAAACTCTCATACAACTGAATTTAGAAATGGCAAAAGTCGACATTATGGATTGTGGAAATCCAATATCATTGAATGTTAAAAGTCTAGTTAGGAACTAGCTCGTAGTTTCACACCATCTTAGGTGCAAAACATGGAGGTGGAAAAAATTGAAAGATGAACAGGGTGACAAGGTTTGTTGTTTCTAAATTTCAAGGTAGGTGGAACAAAATGACATTACATCATGGAGTTTGTAGCTTATAAGAACATTTGGGCCAAATATCTTGATACTCTAGCCTCTAACTATTTTATTTGAGGAGGAACAAATTGCAAAGATGACGACACATTACTAGTCAAAACCCAATATTTGTTTTTTTTGAAGGGTGGATGTAAATTCTAATGTGATCATGAGCAAAAACATTATATCTATTTGGATATAAAATGGAAAGATAAAAATGCTAATAGTCTAGAGTCATCATATGAAAATTCTCACACAATCAAATTCAAAAACAACAATAATTAGTATTATCGATTGTGAAAATCTAACATGTTAATAGTCCAATAATTTCAGAAACACTTCCGAAAACTAACATTGTCACATGTTAATAGTCCAACGAAAAATTAGATTACACAATCTTAAGTGTGAAATAAAGAAGTGAAGAACATCGAAAGAAGAGTAGGTTGACAAGCTTTGTTGTCTTTACAAATTGACACTTGCATCATGAAGTATTTGGTCTATAAAGACATTTGAACCAAACATCTTGATACTCTAAAAGCTAAGCCTCTAGTTTATTTTGTTTGAGGATGAATGAATTAGAGAGATAACCAAAATACCAGCTCATCCCAACGTTACCTAACGACCACCCTACGCCATTAAAACAGCTCGAGCTTAATTGTAATAAAGAACCGCACACGGAAGACAAAGCAAAACAGCTCGAGCTTAATTGTAATAAAGAACCGCACACGGTAGACAAAGGTCTGTTGTTACGTCGCACGGCTCAAACAGAACAAATGAATTGTCAAACGCCGACATTAATAAACATCCATTAATACATACAGGGATGACTCATCATTTTCCTTTAAATCTGTAATACCTACTCAAACTTCTCAGACCATAAAACCTACTGGATTGTTTATAAAGCCCGTCAATTTAGAACTTTCTACCCAGATTACCTCACCTCCTTAAACATCGTGCATGTTCCCATTTTTTTGGGCACGCAGTCCGGGGTGGCCGTCGGAGCCGTAATTTTCATTCGTTTTTAAATATAATTTTCAGAGTGTGTTGATGACCATATTAATTTGGATTTTTTCGTACGTTTTCAAACATTTGGAATGCCTTGTTGATTTCAGTTTACCATGTTTGAGACAAATTCTTGTTTTAATGATATTTTAAAACTAAATAAATATTATCTTATTAGTTTGGTAAGCTACCTGTTTTTGCTTGTTTTCAATGTTCAAACTTCAAATTAATGTGACGTGAGCTTAAGGCTTCTAATTGGGCTTTTGGGGATTTTTGGTGGCAAATGATTTATATTTTATTACTTAGGTAGCAAGCGAATTAGATTTCTTAGATTTTTGGATAAAATATTCTATTAGTTTCAAATGTGTTTGGTGCCTTATTATTATAGAAGTTGGTTGATCAGATAAATGGAGAACCTATTCTAAATATGTTTATATAAAAAAATTAGAAAAAATTATGGTTGATTGTCATGTTGTGCTTTTAGATTGCGTTGTTATGTTGTGTTTCAAGTGTATAGAATTTATTTACATTAACTATTTTGATCATACTTATGATTCATCATCAAGATGATGCATTACTTTTTCCTCTAGTGTTCTCTCATTGGACTATGATCTGAAATATTAGAGTATGTTTTGAAATGTTGAGGCAAATAAATTGTATGTAGTTGAGTCCATAAGCACAATGCAACCATCATTATGAACTATGGAAATCAAATATATGTAGTTGTTTGCTCGATCTTTTATATTTGAATTAGTAATTTTAGTAAAACATTATGGTTTGGTTGGTTTACTAATTTGATATAATATTAAAATTCTCATTTAAAAATATAAAATAATAATTAAAAAATATTGTTAATTTTGGCAAAGTATTATGATTTGGTAAGTTTATTAGTTTGATACATATAAAAAGTTATTTAATAAATATAAATAATAATACTTAAAAAGTTTGTATTAATAATTTTGATAAAGTGTTATGATTTGGTCAATTTATCAATTTGGTATAGTATAAAATTGTTATTAAACAAATATTAATATTAATGTTTTTTTTTCTAAATACTATGATTGGTTAGTTTATTAGTTTGATATAATACTAAAATTCTCATTTGATAAATATTAAAAAGATTTGTATTAATAATTTTGATGCTAGTTTATGAGTTTGATATAATATTAAAATTTTTAATTAGTAAATATTAAATAATAAATAAAAAGTTTGTATTATAATTTTGGTAAAGCATGATTGGTTAGTTTACTAATTTGACATAATATTAAAATTCTTATTAAACAAATATAAAATAATAATTAAAAGGTTTCTACTAATAATTTTGGTAAAGCATTATGATTGGTTAGTTTACTAGTATCATATACTATTAAAAAATTTAATAAATAAATATAAAATAATAATAAAAATATGTATTAATAAATTTGGTAGTTTTATTATTTGATGAGTTTATTAGTTTTGTATAATATAAAATTCTAATTAAACAATTGCATTAATCATTTTGATAAGTAATATGATTTGGTCGATTTACTAGTTTCATATAATATAAAAAAAAATTATATAAAAATAAGATAATAAATATAAATATAAATTTATATTTAAATTTTTGATAAAACATTATGATTATATTAATTTATTAATTTGATATATATTACAGTAGCTCCCTTGAATTAATATAAACAATATTTAATAAATATAACATAATTAAAAAACTTAAATTGATGATTTTAGTTAAGTATTTATAATTTGGTTGGTTTATTGATTTGATATAATATAAAATTATCATTTAATAGATATAAAATAATAATAATAACGATTGTATTAATATTGTGGTAAAACACTATGATTTGGTAAATTTACTAGTTTGATAAAATATAAAAGTTATTATTTAATATGTAGCTAAAGTTTTATTTGATGATTATATAATTGTATTTAAATTTTTTTGGTAAAATATAATTTATATTAGAAAAAATTATATTTTAAATGAAATGAATGGTTTTAGGAAGATTGTTCATAAAGATTATCTTAATATTTGATTGACATTGTTGAATGGATCATTATACTAGTCACACATAAATACTTTGTCACTGTTAACTTATTTGTTACTAATGATTGAAAAGTTATATCGATGATTTACTAACAAATTAGATGCCCTCATAAATATCATTGACTATGACAACTACTAATATTTAAAAACCTTACATCCATAATAAGATATGAAAGATGATGTTTAAGATAGACACAAATTGCACCAGAATTGACTTGTTTGTAATAATGTCTTAAGATTGTCCTTTCTTTTTGTAATGTTGAAATTTGCATGTGCATGTCATTTTACATTGCATTATATGCATTAGAGTAATCTTTAAGAAACCGCCCTCTTTAAAAAGATATAAAATCTTGGCGAATCTTTCATTTTCTTGAAAAAAAAATTAATTTCTATTGGCGAATCTCTCAAATTTTTTGAAAAAAAAGTGTTCTTATTAGCGAGTATTTTTTAATAACAATTTTTTTTTAGAAAATGTTGGTGAATCTCAACCGATAAAAAGAAACTAATTAATCACCATGGTGAATACTTCTGTTTAAAAATAATAATTCTTATGGAAAATTATTAGGCTTAATGTGGAAATCTTTGATGGGTTAAGGAATAGACTCTATAATAATTGCTTGCTACCATTTATTGAGATCAACAATCCAAAAGAAATTTTAGCTCCCATAAGCATTACAAACCAAATAGTAACATTTTTACCTCATAGAATATCATGAGGGTCACTAATTTATACTTTAAGTCAGTAATGGAAACTAAAAGTTGGTGATAGATCCCTACAGTAACTAATAATCATGATATATTATTAGAGAATTAATTTAAATTTCTACAATAACTTATAAAATTCTGGCGAATCAAATCTAATCATGTATCGAACATTGTGGCGAATTTTCGAGTTCAAGTTTTTTATAAAATAAATTATTTTGCGATTTAAATATTTCTAAATCAAAATTTTGTAAAAATGTGGTGATTTAGGTTACCCTAAATCTTGAATTATTAGCCAAATTTGGATTCTCAAATTTCCAAAATTAGCCAATTAGTGAATATTAGCCACTAAAAATTACTATGATATGCATATTTTGGGAGATTCACTTGATATTTGTATATATTGACAAGTTGCGCAATTTTGTAAAGTTGGGTCCCTTCTTTCCAAGTCATTATCTATTCATTTGTGCACCTTTCTTTGCACCCACTCTTACATTATCTGCATATACTTATCTATGCACCTAACTTTATATTGCCACCTTTTGGGGTGATGGTCAAGAGATAGCTAACAATTGTTTTGATCATATTTTTTTGGTTGGAACTCAAAATTATTGTCTCTTATACGCCTTGGAAGTAGACTTATGATATTTGAATTTTTTGATCTTAGAACTTTTTGGGATAGATTCATGCTTATGGAATCATCTCCATACTCATGGATTGTCATTTCTCTTTTGAAAATTTAAAAGTAAAAGCTAAATTGATTCCTACTTAGTTTTTTTCTCTAAGGAATAATGAAGTAAAATATTACATGATTCATTGTTATGAAAATGTATTTAAAATTATTTGATACATCCATTTTAGGAATCTTTAAACATTAAGAGTGTATTCACATACTTTTCATATTTTAAACTTAATGCAAATTGAGTAGACTATAGTTCTACACATTAGGAACATTTAAACGCATGACTAAATTGTGTTTTCTTTAGTCATCCATCTTTGTTTCTTAAGAGTTAACCTAGGAGAATATGTCCCTTTTTTACTATATAGTAACCCAATTAAGATCTTTCTAAATTCCACAAGCCCGTAAATATAAAGAAGGGAAGAAGAAGTAAAAGCACATTGAATGAAGTAAATGAAAGTGAGATGTTAATTCATAATAGACAAGTTTCCTAGTACAAGATGAATTCATAATCATAAACTTTTCCTAAAGCTAATAAACTATCCTTGCATTAAAATGTTATAAGCCAAATATTGATTTATCATTATCTTATTTTAATCTCAAGACATGTAATTTTTAACACTACACAAAAATTCTATATATTCTCAAGGTATACAACTAAACATTCTTGTCCTCTTTATTCTCGAAGGATGCGCTTCTCAATTTCCCAACTATTAATTGTTTGATATAAATTAATTTATCCTTATGTGTATGCATTCCACTAGATTATTCTAGACTACGACAATGTTCCCACATGATCATTAGCCTTAATTTGCCTAGTAGACACCACTTAACTATTTTAAGACTCTTTTGTGGAGCTAATGGATCCATGGCTCCTTATTTCTGCACAAACCATTTGTTTCAAGTTTAGAAGATGAATTACATGAATAACTTTAATAAATAAACCTAGGAGGTGAAAATTAGAAGGAAGTCAATAGGCCCTTAGTCTATTGGTGAAGTTGAATGGTTATTAATGAGTCCACCAAGGATCAAGTCTTGTTGAGAGTAGACTTCAACATCATGAGGGATGGGGTTGGGATCGTACCCTAGATGAATTTGACATAATGGAAACCTCTCAATCCTTAACTCTTAATCAAATAAATTTCAAGAATTTGACATAATAGATACCTCTCAATCCTTACTCTTAATCAAATAAATTTCAAGAATTTGACATAATAAATACCTCCCAATCATTGACTCTTAATCAAATAAATTTCAACCTAAGACTTTTACTCCTCTATCTAATTAATAAAATAAAACAAGAGCTGTGTTACAGCTTGAGTCCCTGCCTTATGTAAAAAGAGGATATTTGGAAAGGTTGAAAGTATGTTCAATAAGGTAGAAAAAGGGCAAGGATTCAATAGGCATTGTTAGCATAAAGTTAATGACAATATTATGGTTAATTGTATGTAGTTGTGTTTTCCTAGTACAAATTTATAGAAAAACAAACAATTCAAAGTTTGCGTGACGAGAGATTGTTGGATGAAGATGCTCTTTTTGAAGTCATTCCTTTGTTACAAGAGTTTGGAAATGTATCTTCCTTATTCTTAAGGATTTTATGTGAAATAAAATATTATGGATACATGGATATTAGAGGAAGAAAATTTAGGTTTGCAGTAATAAATCTTTTGATATTTTCCATGAGAGAGATATTGGTAATTTGGAAGATGACATCCTTAAGACATTGATTAATAGTCAATCTAAAGGGTATAAGAGTAACAAAGGAAGTAAAATGTCAATAGAACCAACAACAAGCCCATGATATTCAATGGGTAGCTTACTTGTGAAAGTTTTGACTTTGTATATAATTGGATGTAAATTATAGATCAACACCCAACTGGAGTTGATTAAATTTATCTATAATTGGTCCTATGACACTATTTCATGCCTAGGACCCTAAGGAGTGTTCAATTCCTCGTTGAATTTCACAGTACTATATTGTTAAGAATATGTTGAGATTGGTCATGTGATGTTGTTTCACGCTCGTGACCTCAAAGATTCTTGAGTCCCTCATTAAATTTCAAAATTTTATACAATTATGAATATGTTTCTATTGGTACCTCCATGAATATTACAGTAAATACAAATAGAAATGTAACTGCAAATATAATCATATTAATGACCATCATGATAGAATAGATAATTAGATTATATGCACAATAAATAACCAAGGTTCATAGAGACTAGAATGTAGAGATTGATGTCTTGTAAAGATGAAAAATGTAGCATGCACCAAAAGATCATTAACTCTTTTTTCCTAAAACATGTTAGCATGCAAAGATGAGCATTGTGAATTTTTGATAATATAATAAATGATTTTTGGTTAAATTTTAATGGTATTTTCTCAAATTATAGTTCAATATGAAGCCTTAGGTTGAAATTATAGACATAATCTTGTAATGATTTTAAAATCTATCAAAATTAATTAGGTAAATTTGCATCTTAAAATTTAAAGAAAAAACTTTTATGATTTAGCATACTCTTAAATATAAATTACAAATTATCAACTTATTTATATTTTTTATTTTTATAATGATAATTCTCAAATAATTTTAATATTTTTAATTAAATTACATAAATAAAATAAATGTAAAATTAAAATAATAATGTAAAATAAAAAAATTAAATTAAATCCCACGAAAATTACCAATTGTTAAAATGAACTAAAATTTATTTTTACAAAAACATTTTATTCATAATTAAAAATATACTTACCCCACTCATCATAATAACTAGTTGAAAAAACCATATATAAACTCAAATTAAAATTAAAAAAAATCGAAATGGAAACCGTCCAAAAAACAAACCAAAATCGTTCAAAAGTTTTGGAGAATAAGTTGAAAATAGGTATTTACCACATCAGCTTGCCCAAGAATCATTGCATTAATTTATGTCCAAAACAAAAGAGAAACGTGCAAGTCATTTCATTTATTTTTTGCATTCATTTATTCCCATTAGAATAATAAGGATACACAACAAGTTTTAAATTTGTATTATAAGAAAGGCTACCTAGCTAACTTTGCATATAAAGCTATGTAATATGTATTAAGTGTTTGAAATAAAATAAAAAGTAAATGATGTTTGAAAAGTTGAAGTATCCCTCCATAAGACATGCATTTTAGGTTGATGTTTAGTTATATTATTATATTATTATATTTATAGATAAATAATTGTTTAAGAATATAAATATTTTTATTTTATTTTATGAATGTTAAACATTATTTAGTATTACAATCAATTATAGACATTATTTAAAATGTTATAATTATTTTAAATATATTTATTATATTTTTATTTTTACAATTTAAATTAGATAACGTGTTTAAATTATTATTTTTTTAAATTAAAAATATTATATAAGTTAATAAAAATACTATAAAAAAATATTTTTATTATTTAAATTTTAAAATAATTATGTTTTAAAGCGTTTAGTGGATAGATAATAGATTAAAAAAATTGTTTAGTATAATTTTAAGTATGTAGTGAATATATAGAGATAAATCTAGGTTAACAATTAAAAATATATAATTTGTATTGTTAAAGGTAAAAAATATATAAGAAGGAACAAACAAGTATATAAAGAAGGAACCTTATACAAATGGTTTGAAGTAAAAATAGAAAATTAAATGTGACTATTATTCTAATTTAATAATGTGGTGTATTATATCTTTAATGTTATATTTAGTTGAAGAATTGACATTGTGAAAATTGAGCATATTTATTTAGGGTTTGTTTAGAGATTGGTGTGATGTTATTTTCTAATAATTTTGTATCTTTAAGAATACAAATTATATATTTTTAATTGTTAACATAGATCACATAAATAAAACTATATCAAACAATTTTTTGAATCTATTATCTATCCACTTAAATTATCCTCTAAATGCTTTAAAATGTTATTATTTAAACGTTAAACAATAAAAATAATTTTATAAAACTTTTATTAAATTATTTAAAATCTTTTTTTAATTTAATACAATGTTCTAATAAAAATATTTATATTCAACTGTTATTTATTTATGTATAAATATATAGTTTAAAAAATTATATAATTTTATTAATAAAAATATATATTTAATATCTTTTAAAATAATTTATATATATATAACTAAAACATCAAAGTAAAATACATGTCTTACAACTTATAAACATTTCAAATAACACTTAGTTTTTATTTCAAATACTTTTAATTCGATAATCGAAATATTATAAAATATCATATATACCTATTATGATTTGACTAATTTGTACAAGTACTATTAGCATGAAATTACTGCACGAAATTACGAAACTTGAGGGCACTAAAGTTGGATGGAGGGCAATAAAGTTGAATAAAAGATTATGCTAGCGCTTGAAACAACAACTACCTCACAATTATTAATGTTAACAATAAATGCAATTAATTGATACTTAGTTTTTCTGATTTTTTTGAGTTTAAAAAAAAAATTAAACCCTAGGAAAATTACTAGCAACCAATCAGAAATTAGAAATTAATGATTGGAAATTAATTTTAAAAATATATGTCTCCAAACTTTAGAAATCAAAATTTATTAATTGGAAGAATTAATACATATAAGACAATTGAAAACATTAGTTCCCTGCCTATAAATAAGCAGGGACTAACTAGGTCAAAAGAAAAATTGAAAAATAAAAAGATTAAGACCATAATATGAATCTTACACCTCCCCCAATACATGAGTAGGGCTAGACAACCCTAGAGATTTCCGAAAAATCTAGCTACAAAGGTTCAATTTCATCATCGCACTTCCTATTTAAGTTGCTTTTAAGTACGGTCGACAATTATTTCCGGGAACATCTCGCCGGCAAAAGCTGCGAGTAGTTTATTGAGTGAGAATACGATTGGCGGATTTTGGGACATCATAGGAAATGCATGCCCTCAAAATGTGCTCTTTATCCGTTCAACTTTAGCGGTTAATTAAGTGAATAGCAAGCATCAGCATCTACTCCACCAACTTATTACGTCACCATGTGACCGTGCTGGCCCCACATTTAAGAGCTTCTTTTGCCATAGTCAACTCCTATAAACGGATGTGCTAATCACATTTACACCCACCACCAACTCATTTTATGCACTCACCCACACTTGTTAACAAACCCCATTTATGCCTTGCTATTTCAATTCAAGGAAGAGTTGGCCCCTCCAACCCTTTGTCCTCCCATTAGAGTTGTTTGTCTTGTGCATCTAATGTCACAGGAATTAAGGGCTCTTGTAGTTGGTGGTCATCATCACATTCATCATAAAACTCCTAATAATAGTTTCAATTATTTTGATCTAGGGTTCGGTATATTACTAAAAATTTAGTCGATGTATTCATTTGGAAGAGTTGTTTCTGAATCAAATTGTGTGGTAGTTTTTGCATCAACATCTCAAATCACACTGTGTGATCTGTCATTGACATGATTGAGTGATATCAAAGTAAAATCATCTTGTGCAACCCAATCATCATGATGTTGGATCGCAAAGAGTGATTTGAAATGTTGAAGCAAAAACTACTCTATAATTTGATCCAAAAACAACTCTTTCAAATCTGATGGATTGTGGAAACTTGATGTCTTTAATTATATATTCATGTTGAGATCGTCACTATAAGCTTTTTTAAGGCAAAATATCGTTACTTGGAATTGAAAATGTATTACTTGTAAAAGGATAACTTATAAAATTTATCTTATGTGGAAGGACAAAAATTAGGTTTGAGGTACACTTCTATATGACAACTTAATAGTCTCTAAATATCCGCTAATATCTTAGAGGGTTTCAACTCATGTATTTATTGTGTGTTACTACTAGGTTTCAACCCTCTTTATGTTTGCATTATAATTCTAGTTTCTACTTACTTGTTGGAGACATTTATTCTTTGTATTTACACTTTGTTCAATATTAGTTTTTATTCTTTATATTTATGTTTAGTTTAATATTTTAAAAAATTGTCTATAAGCTATCATAAATAAATGTACATTTGTTATTTAAGCTCTTTCATCTTCCATTGACATCTCCCTTTTAAAGTATGTGCACAAGGCTCCTTAATGACATCTAAACATAAATCAACTTCAAAATACATAATTAATCATTTATATTATATATCTAAACCCAACCAAAAAATTATTGTGTTATCATTGAAGATTTTTTTAAAATTATTAACAATCAAGACTCAAATCCAACTATTGCAAACAAATACATTCAAGAATTTTTTGGAGAAAAAACTATAACTTCATTTCATAAGGTATACTATGCCTTTTTAACTCTATGTGATATATGTGAAAGTTATACAAAGTCTATTATATAATTTTAGGTGTATTTAATAGCTCATGGGTATACCATTTATTATTTTTGGCATACATTTTATAAAGAAAAAAAAATTCCATTAAGTTTTTAGTTTTTAAATTTACACATTATATTTATGTTTCTTATATTTTCACATACATGAAGTTTCGTGCAAACATTTTCAATCTTTATCATTCATGATTGGGGGATCTTGAGAGAGCTATGGAAATTAGTTGTTGACAAGTTATTTGGTAGTGGTTTAGTTTGTAGGTTTTAGACTGATGTGTGCTCTCTAACACAATGTAATTTAAAATTTAGCCACATTCTCTATGCATGTGCTATTGGTAGTCTTTTGCAAGATTACACCGATGTTGTCTTTGACATTACCTATATAGTGGGAGTTCTAGAATGTAAAGAGTATCCTTTGTTAGATGTTCTCATTATACTATAATAATAAATCTATTCAAGTTTTTTTTATCACATTGTTTTGTTGTAATTTGCATACCTTGCGACATCACATAAAACTCCTCTTTAGATTAATAAAAGATAATCATGAAATATAATCATTAATTTAGTCAAAGATACTCACATTTAATGAATCATGTATGTTCTGATTAAGTAAAAACAAGATTTGAAAGGTCCCGAAACCTTTTACAAAAAGATCAGAAGATAAACATTATTGATCATCCCAGAGAAAAGAACTAAACACACAAAAAATAGGGGCACACGACCCTATAAAGGAAAGAAGAGAAAAACTGCACAGCAAGCCCAGACAGCAAAACAACGCAACAGACACCGATAGTAGAAAAGACAACAAAAAGGGAGAAGGGCAGAAGCTAATTAATATGTTAGAAATAGGAAATACTGAGAGGGGGGGGTGAATCAGTATTTCACAAACTTTTTCTTTTGCCCACTTATGGATATAACAGATTACTTTAGTGCATGCAAAGATTATCAAGCTGATTAACAAACATAGCAGTAAATAGAAAGAACTCATAACACATGATATGTTCTCGAGGAAACCCTGGCCAAGGGAAAACCCCAATGGGGATGGTACCCACAAAGATCACTAATCAAAAGTATCATGTTAGGGATATTGGACCCTGTTAGGAGTCAATTTACAATATATAGTAGATCTGTCCTAGTTAAAGGACTTTAGGCCTTGTTAGAAGCCTTAACCCTGTTAGGAGTTAAATTACAAAACCTGATCACCAGCTGAGCTCACTCCCCAAACAGGTAATACAAAATGTTTCTGACTGTAGTATGGTACTGCTTACAACTTCGCATCAATAGCCTTTGCTGCTATCACAATATACAACTATCGCAAGTTATCTTTTCTTTTTTTTTACACATCACATACATTTTTCATTACATTTCAAGTATGCCTAATAAATGAGTTATTAGAGCTAATAACTTTACATGGTCGGCTTCCAAAATCTTTATCCAAGAGTAAACATCTAGGATGTCGTCCCTTCATAATGTTAAGTCATTATTTTGACAAGCAAAAATAATCCCTTAACTCTTTCGCTAATACTGTCTCTAAAACTGTTCTGTCTGCAAAAACTGTCTTCGGTAAACTTCGAATAACTTTGTCCATATTGCTCCAAACTTTATGCGCACTGAGATGGGGTATCCTCATACTTTGTAGAAGCTTCAGTTAACTGCACAAACAAAAATATTGCTCCAGTGGACGTCGCCAACTAAATCTTCATCGGGTGCTCTGTCAGGATCACTGTATCCATACTTAGACAATTTCTTCCTTCAACTTGCCATACTTGCATTCCAGATTTTGCGCTCTCAATAAAGATCATATGTTTCCATAATGACAACATCTATGCATCCACATTAGCCAAATTGCCAACAATCTCCCCCTTTGTCATTGGTGGCAACATATGGGAAAATTGGCTAAGTGTGCAAACAAAACTTCAAAGTATTTACACAAAATTGTGGCCAAAAGTTATACAACACATATACAATATTGTACTCCATAGAATAGCTCCCCCTATGAGTATCCTTCCTCAACACATATTCAATTTTCTGCTATCTCTCCCCCTTTGACAACAATGACAAAGATAGGGTGTACAAAAATTTCAAAAAAAAACTTAATACTTTGTTATTAGCTATTGCAAAGCCGGTAGGCTTGCAACACAGTCACCAAACTCTGACTTCCATGATTCAAAATCTTTTTCCCATATCTTCCTGATGGATTCAGCAACATTGAGTAGAGTACTCAATCCGTATGCTACTGTCTGACAAGCTTGCAGGGAATTGAAGCTAAACTTCTGAAAAGATGTCTTTGCTGAAAGACACTTCTGAATTTGGTCTTCAACAATTGAGGTCTTGATTGAGATATGCTCTCTCAAGATGTTAATCCTGAGCATCTTTCTGTTCTTCTCCTCTGCTAACATTCTGATTTCATCATTTAACTTCCTTATGTTCTTCTCTATAGAACTTATCTTTACATTTGGGCTTGACAAGGTGTTTGTTTCAGCTGTAATTGCATCTATCTTCTCTCTGATCTTCTTATCTTCTTCAGCTGTTAGGATTTCTGATTTTGTGCATTGTATATACAAACTCTTTCCAGTCTCAAAATGTTTCCTCAAATTCTTTATGCATACATCCAAATTACCAATATCATTTCGAATATTTACACTTAAATTTTGTTGCATTTCTGCTTCAAAGTCTTCTTGAACTTTTATTCTAGCAATATCCTTTAAGTTAGAAAATTCAGAGTCAAAAGAGTTTATTACTGTTTTAGCTTTCTCAAGTGGATCCGATTCAAATACCTTAGTGCTGATCACACTCTCAAGTTTCTCTGTCAAAACTCTAACTTTGCCTTCAAGGTCCTTCACCTTCTTATTCTTTCCAATAATTTTATTAAGAGATGTGATGAACTCAAGCTGATCATCACCTTCAACTTCTTTTCCAAGGTCTTCAAATATTGAACCAATTTGTCTCTTCTTACTGTCAGGTGCACTAGGGGTAGTGACCTCTATCAAAATGTGTTTACCTTTAACTGTCTGTTCTGTTGGAACTGATTCTGATACTGCTGGTGCTTCCACTGCCTTTGTATCCTTTTCTGATTCTGTAATCTTCTCTTGCTCTTCTAAAGCCAAATTGTCAACAATGTTTCCTAGATCATGAAATACTACATCATCTGACTCTAGTGTCACTTTGGTTCCTTCAATGTCCATTGATTCTTTGCCAATATTGATATGTGAAGAAGATGGGACTTCTTCAATACCAACTTCCTCTGCATGCGGTTCCTCTGATTGCTTCTGCTGAGGGTCTGATTCAACATGCTTTCCTGCAACTATATTTGCAAGAACTTGCATTACTGCTTGCTCTGTCTCTTTCTATACTTCCTCCTTTTTGCCTCCCATTATAAGGATTGTTCTTCTCTTAGTTCTCAAAAAAGTTCCAAGAGACTTCAAGAATCTCTTCAAATGATCTTCATCCTCAACTTCACAGAACTGTCTGATTACATGTTCTCTCATCTTTATGTCTTCTTCTTGTGCTCTTTGTTTTCTATTCACAAGTTTGTTATATAAATCTTCTGGGATCTTACCATGAATAGTGCTAAGTTTCTTATCTGTCACAATCATATGTGTAATCATTGCATTTTCAAAATTCAATCTGTCAAATGATCCATATAGATCATAGAATTTATTTAGCTTAGTGAAGTCTCCATGCTTTAATATATCTTCATTAATTCTTTCAATTCTTGGTTTCCAAGTTTTCTTCTTGATTGAAACTTCATCATCATCTTTAATTACTGCTACTTTTCTAGGTACAGGTGGTACAATCACTTTCTGTCTCTTGCCGAGTCCTGTTGCACTCACTTTTACTCTTTTGCTAGGAATAGGAGAAAAAGATTTATCTACTTCATCTTTCTCAGGTACTTCAACTTTTACCTTTACTACAATAGGATCAACAAGATCTGCACTAGATGCCTCAGGTGGAATTACAAGATTTTCACTTTGCTTCAAGGCTTCTGCAATCTTCTTAGCTATGTCAAACTCATGACTTGACATACTTGATTCTTTCAGTATTTTCTTCATAATAGATTCAACTCTCTTACTAGATTGCTTCTTTTCTCTCAAACTTATTACAAAGTTGAAATTCTCTTCATAGGTTCCAAACCTATTTGCATAACCATCCAACTCACACTTTAACAGTCTATTCACATATCCTATTGTTTCTGCTTCAGATACTTCATAGCCAAGAGGGTCTATGAATTCCATTCTAGGCTCAACTGCTTCACTGTAGGTGAAATCGGTGTCTACCATAAAACAAATGTCATCTTTATGCTTTTCAACTAAGGATTGAGGAATCCTTGATTTGTTCTTAACAATATTCTGAAAAGTCTTCAATACAAGCTTCACACTATCATTGACTTTATCAAAAAGGTGCTTCATGTAGACTGAGTTTATTCTTTCCATTATGTTCACATTGTCACTCCAATCAATTGTGTAAGGAAATCTTCTCAAAATATGAAAAAACATATAGGTTATCAGAGATGAAAACCTAAACTGTGTGTACTTAGCCTTCTTAATCTTTTCTAAGTTCTCAAATAATTGAATTTTCAAAATTTCACATAGGTCTACTTGTTTCTTCTCAATACACATAAGATAAGCTACATGAACCATTCCCGCAGCCATGTCATCTTCCCTTGAACTACCACAGAATTTAGTTGTTAGGCTCTTGCAAAGGTACCTAACATAATCTTGCTTAATCTTACTTATCGCACTTCCTCTACCATTATAACTAGATCCGGTGTTGTCTAAAAAAATCTTTCTCATGTTCTTTTCATTCAGTGGAATCTCTCCAACTTTTGATAATCCAGTAACATCATGAATTAGGTCGGCAGTTATATCAATAACTCTATCCTCCATCTAGAATTTCCCATTGTGGATTCTACTTAAAATGATCTTGGTACATTCCTCATCATTAAATTCATACTTCATGGAATATTTGATAATTTCATTGTTCTCTAGGTGCCCATAAGCTAGTTTAACTGACATGTCTTGATTATACAATTTCCTGTAATCATCACTAAAATCTGCATCTCCCAAAGTTTCAAACTTGCAACCTAAATATCCTTTAACATTCTTAATGTGCAATACTCCGTCTGGTACGGATGATAGTGCTAGTCTGTTATCAATTTCAGCTTGTTCTACTGGTTCTTTCTTAATCTTAGGTCTATTCTTATCCTTAACATTATGAACCATAGAAATATCCATCTTATCAACTGATTAAAGATCAAAAAATACCTCAACTTTGCAAATCTAGGGTTTCAGTATGATCGATGCTGAAAACTGCTTCCAAACTTCTTCAAATCATCCTCAACTCACTTTTTCTTCTTTCAAATCTCTTTTCAATCGCGTTTTAATCATGATAACTTCGATTTCGACCTTATAACACTTCACATTAACTCGATCTGACATCGCATTCATTCATTTTGCCGCTAAAACCTCAAAAAGCTGATTCTGCAAACCTGCAACCATAAAACTTTTTGCGACCTCGCAAAACACAATATTTTCTTTTGCGCACTTAACCATAGCATTAGTACAACATAACAAACCTATATCTAACTGCGCAAAACTTAACTCATTCAAATTCCTAATCTACACTAATCCTAAGTCCTAAACTATAGAAACTTACATAATGTAAGTACTTAAAGAAGGGTCAGGTAAAGATTCATCCTTACCATTAGTTACATTACCTTCTTGACTACTTTCAGTGCTGAATATACCTCCTTAATCTATGCCTTTATCAAATTTTACTTCATCTTTATTGCTACATCAACCTTTCTCTTTGTTTCCTGCATTTTCATTCCTTCTTGCATTGTTCCTAGGGTTAGGGTTATGATGATAACCTCCATTGTTCATTCTGCAAACTCTTACTGAGTGTCCAAACTTGTTGCATATCTGACAAATGATTCCATTGTTTCCAAATCTCTGTCCTTGCTGGTTAATCTGTGACTTGCAATTTCTAGCAATATGTCCTACCTTGTTGCATCTAAAACATACTACTACTTTTCTTTGATTCATTTCTTCAATAGATTTCTTATCTGCATTGTTAGTATTCCCAATCATTCTATCATAATTATTCAAAATTACTTTAGGTCTTCTACATTCGTTAGCTCTATGTCCAAAACTATGACAATTATAACAATGTCCATTAAGACGTTTAAATTGCTTACCTGTGCAATCTCTCTTCATGTGTCCAATAGTATTACAAGCAAAACATCTACCTTTGAATTCTCTTTGCATACCTTTAGATGATTCTTCCTATTTTGATTCTTCTTGCTTTGATTCTTCTTTCTCTCTAGGTGGTTCTTCTTTAGGTGGATCTTCCAATGTGTTCTCATCTAGCTTTATTTCCTCCACACTTTCAGATGTCTTCAGATCTGGCTTCTTACTTTCATGGATTGTTCTAAACATACTAAATCCAAATCCAGTCCTATCAAAGAATGGTTCTTCAAAAGAAATTTTTTTTCCAGTCTTATCACTATTTGAATATAGCCTTTCAAGTTGTTGTTTAGATTGAGTTAATTCACCTTTCACAATTTTATTATACTTCTCAAGTTCCACATACTGCACTTTTACTTTTTCTGATTCGGATGTTTCCTTTTCAAGTCTTGATCTCAGATCTTCATTCTCAATTTTCAATTTTTCATTATCAGATCTCAAATTTCCATCTTTCATACTAAGTTTCAGATTTACTATCTTCAGTTCATGCTTAAGGATCTCATTTTCTTTTTCTAATTCATCACAATCTTCAACAAGCATATCAGATTTCTTTTCAGATTTCAGATCTTCAATCTTACCTTTTAATTTGTCAATAGCATTCTTTGCATCTTCATATTTTCTTCTTAAGGAGTTTCTTTCATTAGTAATCATATCAATCTGTTCAAGAGCTTCTTCAAGATTCTTCTGAAGTTGATCCATATCCATAGAGATCTTACTCAAGCTGATAAGCTTTCCTTGAATGTTCCTTCTCTGAGTAACCTGGCTCTGATACCAATTGTTAGAAATAGGAAATACTGAGAGGGGGGGGTGAATCAGTATTTCACAAACTTTTTCTTTTGCCCACTTATGGATATAACAGATTACTTTAGTGCATACAAAGATTATCAAGCTGATTAACAAATATAGCAGTAAATAGAAAGAACTCATAACACATGATATGTTCTCGAGGAAACCCTGGCCAAGAGAAAACCCCGGTGGGGATGGTACCCACAAAGATCACTAATCAAAAGTATCATGTTAGGGATATTGGACCCTGTTAGGAGTCAATTTACAATATATAGTAGATCTGTCCTAGTTAAAGGACTTTAGGCCTTGTTAGAAGCCTTAACCCTGTTAGGAGTTAGATTACAAAACCTGATCACCAATTGAGCTCACTACCCAAACAGGTAATACAAAATGTTTCTGACTGTAGTATGGTACTGCTTACAACTTTGCATCAATAGCCTTTGCTGCTATCACAATATACAACTATCGCAAGTTATCTTTTCTTTTTTTTTACACATCACATACATTTTTCATTACATTTCAAGTATGCCTAATATATGAGTTATTAGAGCTAATAACTTTATATGGTCGGCTTCCAAAATCTTTATCCAAGAGTAAACATCTAGGATGTCATCCCTTCATAATTTTATTTTGACAAGCAAAAATAATCCCTTAACTCTTTCACTAATACTGTCTCCAAAACTGTTCTGTATGCAAAAACTGTCTTCAGTAAACTTCAAATAACTTTGTCTGTACTACTCCAAACTTTATGTGCACTAAGATGGGGTATCCTCATACTCTGTAGAAGCTTCAGTTAACTGCACAAACAAAAATATTGCTCCAGTGGACGTCGCCAACTAAATCTTCATCGGGTGCTTTGTCAGGATCACTGTATCCATACTTAGACAATTTCTTCCTTCAACTTGCCATACTTGCATTCCTGATTCTGTGCTCTCAATAGAGATCATATGTTTCCATAATGACAACATTTATGCATCCACATTAGCCAAATTGCCAACATAATATCCATTAGCTCTTTAGCCTGAACGACTAAGAGTTCCATGTTGCCCATTGAGACTTTCAGATCTTCCAGATCCACATCTTTTTCCTTGGTACTGGCATGGGTTCTGATACCAGTCCCCATGCTCTCTTTAGTCTCCTTGATCTCCTCTCCCCTGTTAGTTTCAAGCTTCTCCACAAGGATCTTATTGTGGTCTGCAGAAGCTTTCATAATGTGGAAGCTTTGTTCACTGATCTTCTTAAGGGTCATTTCTAGCTTTTGAACTTTGTTCTCTAGGGTAGTGATTCTATCTTTGTACCGACTACTTTCTGAGTCTTTGCTGATGTTGTTCAGATTTTCTTCGAGAGAAAGCACCTTACTGCCAAGCTCCCCAAAAGCCTCCCCTTTTTGAATGTCTTCCACCTAGTCATTTAGGCAAGTGGCCAGGGTTTATTGACATAAGGGAGGATGGGGAGAGGGGCAAAAGGCACACCCTAACCATATCCACCTTGCAGAACAACACATGGAAGCAAAAACACACACTAGTGAGAGAGAGGATGCACATACTTTCATATATTATCTTCAATTTGATTCATACATGTCAGGTTGTAAGGTCTTCCCAGTTTAGCCCAAATATTACAATCAAGTACAGAAGTCCTCCAACATGCAAGGATCTACCAACAATCTCTAGTTTTCTATCTTCTATCTTCTATCCAAACTTACTCTCCTAACTCACTCCAAAACTTTAACCAAATAACTGCATTTATACAAGAGGCTACTGAATCAAGTTGGCCTTCAAATCCACAATCAATGGAATGGATGACTAGATCTAGGTCCACATGCTTCCCAATGATGGATACCAACATTAAATCCATGACCGTAATTAAATGCACAAGTCGGCCTTAACAAAAATCCAAAATAAACAACTCGGTAAGCAAGGAAACTAAGCACCAAACAAGCATCACCGAGCGCCAAGGAAATAATCGAGCACCAGAGAGATAACTGACCAACACCGGTGAACAAAGGAAACTAAGAAACACCAAACCAACTCGATCAAAAAAGGAACCGAGCAACACAAAAAGCTTCAAACATCTTTTTGGTGACACAGGATTGCCAAGGACCTAAGATGCTCCTGCATCAGACACCTGGGATTAATTGAGAATGATTCTTTGAATCATGAAACAGGTATGATCCGAGCTACATCCAACTCAGAATGTGAAATCCATGAACTATCTATAATCGATCTATTCTTCCACTTTACCAAATATTCCATATATTGTTTTCCTCTTGTACTTCTACCAATTCTTTGCTCCAAAATATGCTCAACTTCTTCGTTCTGCTTCTTAGGATAATCCATCGGTATTGTCATGTTTTCATCAAGTTCATGATACTCATACAAATAAACAATGTTGAAAATAGGTGATATGTCCATGTCATTAGGTAACTCAATTTCATATGCATTTCCACTGTCAAATTTCCTCAAAATCTTGCAAGGTCCAAACTTCTTCAGTTTCAGCTTCCCATATGTTCCAACAGGAAATCGACCTTTCTTCAAATGAACCATCACTTCATTACCGACTACAAAAGTCTTATGTCTTCTTGATCTATCAGCTCTATCTTTGTATTTTTTATTACTCATTTCTAGCTTATGTTTCACATCTTCATGCAATGTCTTCATGTACTCAGCAAACTTTACTCCTTCAACACTTCTCTTTCTTTCATCAACAATATCCCTCAAATTAGATATACCTCTCAGTTGTATGCCATTTACAATCTCAAAGGGTGTTTTTCTAGTACTCCTATTCATTGAATTATTGTATGCAAACTCTGCTTGTGCCAACGTAGAATCCCAATTGCTTGGTGTGCCTCCTACTAAACATCTCGAAAGATTTCCCAAACTTCTATTCACAACTTCTGTCTATCCATCGATTTGTGGGTGAAATATAGAGCTATATTTCAACTCAGTGCCAAACTTTCTCCAAAGGGTCTTCCAAAAGTATCTAACAAATTTACTGTCTCAGTCAGAGATAATGCTCCTCGGTAATCCATGCAATCTAACAATTTCCTTAAAGAAAAGATCTGCTATATGTATTGCATCTAATGTCTTTCTACAAGGTATAAAATGTGCCATTTTAGAAAATCTATCCACAACAACAAATATGGAATCATTACCTCTTACTGTCTTTGGTAAGCCAAGAACAAAATCCATACTGATATCAATCCAAAGTTTCTCAGGAACATAAATCAGTGTATACAATCCAGTATTCTGACTCACTCCTTTTGCAACTTGACAAACTCCACAACTTTTCACAAATTTATGAACATCTTTATACAATTGTGGCCAAAAGTATTTCTCCTTAAGAAAATTCAATGTTTTATCAACACCAAAATGTCTAGCCAAACCACTACTACGTTTCTCCTTTATCAAATTAGTTCTCATTGCTCCTCTTGATATACACAATTGAATGTTACAAGTAGTTGTTGTCGTTGCACCAAAAGATCAACATGTTAATGCCTGATACAACCACTAGACTTATAGAAGACACATGAGGCTGTTAAACCATGTCATGAATTTTGAGGGGAGCGCTGACCATTTTTCCAACAATGTCCCCCTCAGCATTACCTGAGGGGATTTGAACCTGTGACCAAGCTCTGATACCACTTGTTACAGGTAGTTGTTGCCATTGCACCAAAAGATTAACCTGTTAATGCCCGATGCAACCACTAGACTTATAGAAGACACAGGAGGTTGTTAAACCATGTCATGACTCCTAAGGGGAGCACTGATCATTTTTCCAACACTAAATACCTTTAAACAACATACCTTCTTAAATAAAATATTCTTCCCATTTAGTACTCAGTTGCTCTTGAATAGGTGCTCTACAATTTCTCCACGGCTCAAAAAAATCAGGACCAAATTCATAAGAATCTCTCATGTCATCAAATCCAAGAACTTCAATTTTCATCTCGGTCATCAAAGATCTCCTTCTACTCAATGCATCAGCAACTCGGTTAGTGACTCCACTCTTATGCTTTATCACAAATATATAACTCTGCAAATACTCAACCCATTTCATATTCTCTGATTCAACTTATTTTGACTACCCAAGTATTGTAAAGCCTTATGATCAGTAGACAACACAAATTCACTCGATATCAAATAATGTCTCCATTTCTTTAGTGCTTGAACAATAGCATAGAATTCTTGATCATACATAGAATATTTTCTTTTTGCATCATTCAACTTTTCACTAAAGAAAGCAATAGGTTTACCTTCTTGACTCAATATAGCTCCTATTGCACTTCCACTTGTATCACATTCCACTTGAAATACCTTATTGAAATCAAGCAATGCCAAAATAGGCAATTCAGCAACCTTCAGCTTCATAGTCTCAAAAATTTTATCAGCTCCATGTGTCCACTTGAATTTTCTTTTATCTCCTCTCATAGTCTCATTCATAGCATTACATATTGAACTGAAATTCCTAATGAAATTTCGGTAAAAACTTGCCAAACCATGAAATGATCTTACCTCACTAGCACTCTCAGGTGTAGGCCAATTCAAAATAGCTTCAACCTTTTTAGGATCCATTTTCAAACCATCAGCTGAAATCACAAATCTCAAATACACAATCTCCTCTTTCATGAATGAACACTTTTTCAAATTTATCAGCAACATTTCTTCTTTCAATCTCTGCAATACTTGTTTAACATGCAACAAATGTTCCTCTCTGGTCTTACTGAATATCAAAATATCATCAAGATATACAATCACAAACTTACCCAAGAATTTCTTCAAAACTTCATTCATCAATCTCATAAAAGTACTCGGTGCATTAGTTAAACCAAAAGGCATAACCAACCACTCATACAAACCTTCTTTTATCTTGAAAGCAGTCTTCCACTCATCACCTTCTCTAATTCTGATATGATGATATCCACTTTTCAAATCAATTTTGGTAAAATACTTTTCTCCATTCAAGATATCCATTATGTCATCCATTCTCGGTATAGGAAACCTATATTTCACTGTTATCTTATTGATTGCTATGGAATCAGTACACATTCTCCATTCTGCATTCTTCTTAGGTGCCAATACATCAGGTACTGCACAAGGACTCAAACTTTCTCTAATCAAAGCTTTGTCCAACAATTCTTGAATCTGTCAATTTAATTCCTCATTCTCGGTAGGTGTCAACCGATGAGGTGCCTTATTCGGTAAACTAGCTCCAGGGATTATATCCATGCAATAATCAATGCTTCTCTTCAGTGGAAAACCATTAGGTACATTATCAAAAATGATTTCACTATACTCAATGAGTAATTTATCAATCTCCTCAAGGACACTATCCCCTATTTTCTTACTCGGTTTGTTAGGAATCACAACAAAACATACATCATTCTTCTTCAAATCCTTAACAAACTTTATTCCTTCCATCAAGCAAACTTTCATAGATGTGCAAACATTACTAATAGGTTCTTCGATCAAAGGTAACAAGATTTGTCTTCTCCCATCAGCCCAAATAGTATATTTATGCAATCTCCCATCATATATAGCATGCTTATCATATTGCCAAGGTCTACCCAACAAAATATGACAACAATTCATAGGCATGATATCACATAACACCTTATCATAGTACTTTCCAATTTTTCAAATTCACATAACAAATTGTTCACTTACCAAGAGTGTATGCCCATCTTTGATCCATGAAATCTTATAGGGATTCGGATGTTCCAACCTTTTCAACTACAACTTTGTGACCATTTCCTTATATGGAAGATTCTCTGAGCTACCACTGTCAATGATTACCTTCCAAACTTTATCAGAAACTCTACATTTGGTCTTGAACAAACGTTTCCTTACCGAATCTTCCTTATTACTTTCACTCAAAAGTGCTCTCCTTACCATCAAGTTATTTTCCTTCTCAGGTTCATTTGGTGACTCTTCTTGCACCAAAGCATTTCTACTATTACCTACCTTCTTACTTGCATGTGTACACTCAAATGATCTATGTCCTTCTTCTCCATATTTGTAACAAGTTCCTCAGAATCCACCTCTATTATAACCACCTCGGTAGTTACTGCCTCTTCCTCTAGATGAATTTTCACCTTTTCACTCGGTCTTGCCTTTATCCAAATTTGTCTTTTCAGGTTCAGATCTATTGTTTTCACCATAGGATCTACCTCTTCCTCTAGGGAATCTACCACCTCTTTGTCTTTGCTCATGTCTCTTGTTTAATTTCTCCCCAGCCTTCAATGCAAATTGATAAGCCTCTTCAATGTTCTCCAATTTGACCAAACTGATTTCTTCTTGGATGGAAACTCTCAAACCATTCAAGTTTCTAGCAATTATTTCCACATCATCTTCAACATGTCTAGATCTGATATATAATCTATAGAATTCCTCAGTATATTCTTTTACCGACCTATCTTTCTACCTCAAACTTTTCATTCACCTAACTAGGTTAATTTGATAATCACAAGGTAAGAACTTTCCTTTCAATTTATTCCATACCTTGATTTTGTCTTTGCCTTTCCTCTTTTTGTCCAACTGCAGATGTTCCCACCACAAGGATGCATGACTCTTCAATTTTGTGCTTGCAATTTTCACCTTCTTTTTCCTCAAGTACATTTTCATATTCAAAGTACTTTTCCATTTCAGTGATCCAATCCACCAATTCATCAGAATCCAATTTTCCACTATACTCGGGAGGATTAAAGTGTGGTCAAGACTTCAAATTTTTCAAAGCCTTTAAGAATCTTTCCTCACCCTGATCCATCACATGTGCAGGTTCTACATAACCTTGTTCCACCTCAAGTTCATCATCACTAACATCTTCAAGATGTCTTCCTCTTCTCTGGGCTGTTTCAACAGCTTCTAATCTAGCAGCAAGTTGTCTCAACATGTCTGTCAATCTTGGATCAACATCTCACCTCCCACGAACCATCTTGAATCCCTCTGTAATTGTAGGTCAGATAGCAATCTTCTACCCCACAAAAAATCAACTGGGGTTTGACAAGAAGGAATCCTCAAACCTAGATTCACAAACCTAGATCTAGGTCTCACCTCGCTTTGATACCACCTGACGCAAGGGAGGATGGGGAGAGGAGCCAAAGGCACACCCTAACTAGATCCACCTTGCAGAACAATATGTGGAAGTAAAAACACACAACAATAAGATAGAGAATGCAGATAATTTCATATATTATCTTCAATTTGATTCATACATGTTGAGCTATAAGGCCTTCCCGATTTAGGCCATATATTACAATCAAGTACATAAGTCCTCCAACATGCAAGGATCTGCCAAAAATCTCTAGTTTTCTATCTTCTATCTTTTATCCAAACTTACTCTCCTAACTCACTCCAAAACTCTAACCAAATAACTACATTTATATAAGAGGCTACCGAATCAAGTCGGCCTTCAGATCCACAATCAATAGAAGGGATGACCAGATCTAGGTTCACACACTTCCCAATGATGGATACTGACATTAAATTCATGACCGTAATTAAATGCACAAGTCGGCCTCAATAGAAATCTAAAATAAACAACTCGGTAAGCAAGGAAACCAAGCACCAGATAGGCATCACCGAGCACCAGGGAAATAGCCGAGCATTAGAGAGCTAATCAACCAACATTGATGAACAAAGGAAATTGAGCAACACTGAACCAACTCAGTCAAAGAAGGAACTGAGCAATACAGAAAGCTTCAAACATCTTTTTGGTGACACAAGATTGCCAAGGACCCGAGATGCTCTTGCATTATTTATCACCAAAGGTGGCCTTCTTATTCATGTTGACAATTTTACCCTATTCTTGGAGGTCAGCCTTCATGACTTGATTATCCTGAGCAGTGGTAGCAAGAAAATGATCAAAAGAAAGGATACTATCCTTTTGATCCCACCCTATAGTTATACTATCATTTTTGTGTTAGGATTAGGTAATACTGAGAGGGGGGTGAATTAGTATAATAGAACTTTGATGTTTTCAACTTTAAATAATTATAAATAATCCAAAGTAATGCAGAAGTGAAAAGAATGTATAAGCATAAAACATTACTCATTACACCATGATTTATTCTTGAGGAAACCTTGGCCAAAGGGAAAACCCCAGTGGGGATGGTACCCACAAATATGCACTAAAATATAATATCCTTGTTAGGAGATCTAGCCCGTTTAGAAGCTGATTGTTACATAGTACATTTCCTTGTTAGAGGAATACAAAACCCTGTTAGGGGTATATAAAACACCTGGTTAAAGGTGGTGAGCACACCACTCTTACAATCAACACTTATCTCAAAAGATTTCTCAAAAGGGGAACAATACAAGCACTTATCTTGCTTAGATAGTTCTAGTTATAGCTTGGCCTTTTGCTGATCTCGCATCTATTCTCTGCTCTTATATTTGCAAACTTACTCCATCTTCATAATCATAATCATCCCTCACTTTCACATAATCAATCTATACTTATACAAAATCAACCTTCCAGTCAGCTTCACAATTATCATACAAAACATAATGATAACTCATGCAAATGATATTTATGGAGTCGGTGCTCTTACATTACTAAAGAGTTAGAAATATACTTTATGCACTTGTCTTAGCACATTACTATGTCCACTATACTCTCCTTGATCTTTGCAACTGTTCATGTACCCTATTATGTTGTTTTACTATCTTCGCATACTTTCTGAACACTGTATCTCAGAGATCTGGTAACCAAAACTTATGCCCTCTTAATTGAAGCATTTATAAATCCCAAAATACTTTCAGTTATCTTTGCAAGCCATAATATCTCGTATATCTTCATCGCTGACCAAAATTGTAGCATTGTACCATGTTATCCTAATTCTGGGCTTAGTCAATTTCATGATTGTGACTCCAGTGGAAATCTCCACAACATGTGATCATTCAACATAAGTGTTGCCATAAATGACAACCCTCAAGTGATTCCTAGTGCACCAAAACATCACATCCAACAATCTCTCCCTTTGGCATTGATGGAAACACTTAGAAAAATGACTAGGTGTGACAATACAACTCTCTTTTTCTTTTTCTCTTTTCTACTTTTTTGTTTCTTTTTCTACATCTTTTCTTTACTTAGTACTTCTTCATATTTCTTTCTCTTCCTCATTTTTTTCATTCTTTTCCTCTCCCTTTGACATCAATGGAAAAGGTACAATCAAAATTTGCAAAAATTAAGCACAAATAGTTTAGTGCTTACTCACCAGATTTAAGACATCTTGGAAAGAGTTTTCCAAGGTCTTAACTTCTTCAACCCGTGAATTTATTAGCAGTTCACTAACATGGATTAATCCCTTTAGTGCATATGACATTGTCTCTATTGCCTTAAGCTCAGTAAGAGTAGATACAGACATTGAGCCTTCAACTTTGATCATCTTCGAAAGACGAGTCTCCAACATTGTGAGCATAGGAGTCAATAGTCTTCTTAATAAGCCAAATCTATTTGTAACTCTCCCTTTCTCTGTTTCCAATACTCCTATTTCTCTCACAATTTGTGAAGATGATTCAAAACTATCCATTAGATTGTCAAGGGTAGCCCTATCTTTGGCTATGATCTCCTTAGTGTTCCTTAAATGTTTGCAGGGGTTTATGCAATAGCTGTAAATATTCCTGCCTTGTGCTACACAACTCTTGGCCTTAAGAGTAGTAGCCTTAAGAATATTTAAGTCTCATGAAATGGACTTAAAAACTTCGCTCAACTTCTTCTCCAAGAAGTTATTTTCAACCTTTTCTTCTGTTGTCTTTAGCAATGAGTCAAAATGACTGTCAAAGCTATCCAATATTGTACCAAGGTTCTCAGCTTAATCTTTGTCTTTGAAGATAACTGGTGAGGGGAGTATCTTGTTCATTGTTTCTACAACCCTGACCATTACCTTAGTTCTTTTGTCTCCTTTCTAAATTGATAAACAAATGGTGTAAAAATAAAGTAATTCAAGTCGTTTATCCATCACAAGTTGAGTATAAGAAAAATACTCCCCCTGAGATATATATACATTCAAAATTTTCAAAATTTGGTTACCTCCCTTTGTCATGTCATTTTACTTCCCCCTTGATTTTGACACGATGAATGTCTTCTGGAGTGGGGATCTCAAATTATTTTTCTAAAAATGGTTTGTGTAGCATCATAACCATGTGTAGTGTAGTTTCCCATCCTCCAGCAGCAACAGTTAAAACTTCAGATTGCACCTCTAACTCGGTAGCTAGATTGATTAGGCTCTTGACAGTAGACAAATTTGGATCCTTCTGGGTTAAGTCCTTAGCCTTGACCAACTTTTGCTATATGGCCTCAAGGTGAGGTGTTAAGATTGTTTGCATAGAAAGTAGGGGAGATCTAATATTTCCATCATTAGCCATCAGTTCGGCTATCTTTCCTTGTGTATGCATGATTTTGGCATAATGGTTGGAACTATTTTCTGCATCCACACTTAAGGACTGACTGGTGGATTTGAGTTCTTGCTGCAGTTGATTGATTAATTGTTGGTTCTCCTCAGTGAACTGTTCTACATTGCAAAGTTTGGTGAGCAAAGATTTTGCATTTACAATTACTTCTTCGGTCTCTGTTACCAAAGTGGAAAGTGCGACCTATTTCACTGCGATCTCGACAGATACTTTCTCCAGCATCTTGGTCTCGAACTTTCTTTCCGACCACTCAAACAATTTATCACTGGCGCTACTCGCTTCATTATTTACCTTCTAAACAATATGTACAATTTGTTCCAATATGGGAGTGGAACTATTTACATCTGAAAACTCATAAACATCATTAAATATATCTTTAATTTCATACAGAACCTGTTTCTTCTGATGTTCTCTTCTCAGTTCTTCTTGTCTTCTTTTCTTTGTCAATAAATCTTTCAATATCTACATCTGCTCATAAGATAAGTTATCAAAATCCCATTTAGGAATAACAATAACTTCATCAATGGTTACCTCTGGTGAAAAGACTTCTATTTTCTACTTGAGTGCCTTTTTCAGTGTGCTCCCACTCAGCATTTGTACAAGATCTTGTATTGCTTCTTGTTCTATAGGCTCATGTACCTTAGTAGCTTTGTCTTTTCCTTCTTTTCCTTTTGTTCCTTTATCCTCCACATGAGGACTAGTAACTTTTTCTTCTGACTTCTTTTATTTTTCTTGGTGAATCTCCTCGATAGATGTGGGTTGAATAACTGGTGCTGACTTATCTAGTTCCTCGGTAGTACTTGTACTGGCTAACATGTCAACTATAACAACTTTAGATTTGGCAGGGGTGGTGTTACCAATTGATGTCCCATCAATTTTCAGATAAGCTTTGACTTGAAAAAGTACAGTATTACAACCTGGCAAAGATGTGTCTTTTGCTATCTTAGCTTGTATGTCTTCCTTGATTAATATTGGATTCTTAACTGGGGTATCCTTTGTGATATCAAAAATGTGTACTTTTGGTTCCTTCTGCATTTCTTCTACTGTAGGAGCTTCTGTCTCTGGAATGGGTGAATCCATTACATTTAGTTTTGTTGCAAGCTCGACATCCTTAGATGTACTAGCACCATTGTCTCCATCTTTGTCAATCAACAATCCAAACACTATCTTCCAAATCTTGACACTTTCCTATACAACATCCTCAACCTTGTGTTGAAGGATTAGATAAGCTCTGAGCTTAGGAGAAAATTTGGCTCGGTATTTCTCCATAGTTTTTTTAATGTTGGCAGGGGTGAGACTTGATTCCACTTGTGCTAAGGTGCTCTCCCTTATTTAGTTTTTAGTATTAAGAGCATATTCCCATTTTTGTGCAACCCTGTTGCTTAGCTCCTGAGGGATTCGGTTCTCCAACTGAATAGGTAACATCTTGAAGGTGCAAAGCATTTCAAGAATAGCATCTTCAAATTTTTCCTTCTCTCCTATACTCAGACTTTCAAACTTTAATTCTTTCAAGTCATCCACTCCTGCAGAGTTTGTGATCTTGTGGCATATTTCATCCACAATAGTTTTAACATCCTGCAATGCAATCTTCTTCTTCACCTCTACATCACTTTCAGTTTCTTCATCATCTTCTTGTTCCAACACAAGTTTCCTTCTAGGCCTTTTGTTTACCTTACTCGGCACTTCCTTAGGTTGTGTAGGTTTTTGCTTACTAGATGCAGGGGATATCTTAGGAGTTTCAATAGTTTCTCCCCTTATTCTAGGCCTCAGTATAGGTGTCGAAGACACTTTAGGTTTTAGTATTCTTTTCTTGGTTGGGGGCTCGACAATTACTGGTTTCTTTCCTTTCTTCTTTTCTACTTGAGTCTCTTCTTCTTCTTTCTCACTGTCACTAGATTCACTTGGTTCATCTTCTCCCAAACCTTGGGTTAATTCTAGTGGGGCATCCTTTTCCGATTCTTTCACATATTTCTCCACATTTTTTACTATCTTCTTTCTTTTCCTCTCGAAAGTTGTAGATGTTAAATCGATAGAGATTTTAGATTTGGGTTCTTCATATGTTCCAAAGTAGGGTGCCTTACTATCAATTTCTTCAGCTAAGAGGGTTGTTATAGTAGTAGAAGCTTCATCTATATTAACTTCATAGGGTAGTGGCATGAGCCATGAAACCCTAGGAAGAACTGCTTGTGCATAAGTGAAGTCTATGTCAACTAGAAAGCATATATCATTACTGTACTTTTCACTAATGACACAGGGATTCTACTCATCTTCCTCATTTTCTTCTTGAATTCAACAAAATAGTTGTCCCTCACTCCATTAAAACTATCTCCTATCTGACCTATGAACTCACTGATTTGCACAGTAATGGGTTTCTTCTTGTCCCATATCACACCTCCATGAGTAGGAAAACTCTTCTTTACATAAAAGAATAGACAGACTAGCAAAGAGCCAAACTTACACATTGAATTCTTTGCAGTCTGAATTGAGTTGAGGTTATCAGAAAGTTGAGTCAGCTGGATCTCGGAAAGATCATACGTGTGTCCTTTCTTGATGATTTTCCATGTATGGTCCACTACCATACAAGGGACACTATCCAACCGACTAGATTGGTAGAACTTGTGCGAGATAACCCTGTTAGTCCATTTTCCTGTCATTGCAAAATCTTATGAAAATGGCCCATTTCCTTGCAAGTTTCTTGATAAGTGCCCTTAGCCCCATGTTCTTCATGTTGTCACCTTACTCCAGTCCAAATTACACGTGCTGAATCACCAAATCTAGAAAGTTATTCAAGTTCTAAGGTCTACCGAAAAATATTTTAGAATCTGCCACAGTGTCGAAAACCCATAGTGTTTCTAAAAATCCATGATGTTTTTGATATGTTTGAAAAATTTCATTGTTTTCGATCTTGTGCCTTCCAGCTTTGGTGTGCTTATCTTTTGGTCTGCCTGGAAACTCTATGTGTTTTCGGTCTTTCACTGTGTCAAAGCCCTGTGTGTTTTCGACCTCGCAGTTTCTTGTATGCTGGTGTTCCCTAACTATGCAAGTGCGATGGGTGGTGGGCCCAAGTTTTCAAAGTCTCTTCCTCATTGGTTGTCGCATGGCCGCATGTCAGACTTTTCTGACATGCGATCATGCAACCGCTTGCCACCTATCCGCGTGGGTACAGTTCTTCCTGTTGTTCTACTTGGCTGGCGGTTATGTCTTCATTCTGTGACTTGGTGACTTGTGGTTATCTCCTAGTCACTAGTTTCTGGTGGTTAATCCCTTAGCATTCAGTGATCTAGCGACTGTGTTGTCGTGTAATCTCTTCATTCTTGGCGGTTAGCGGCTAACATCTCACGACTTGGCGAACGGTTAGTCACGTAGTCACTGAATGCTTGGCGGTTGGTTCGTGGGTCCCAGTTCTTTTCATTGCCCAGTGCCAGAGTTTTAAAGATCTACGGTCGGCGTATGATCACATGGAATATTCTCACCCCATGTGATCATGCACCCACCAACCAATTGGGTGTTGATGGTTTTGTTCGCTATGGGCCCGCTGGTAGCAAATGGTGATATGACATGTGGCATCAAGCGGACCCAAGTGGGGTCTGAAGTTTGGTGGTGTGGATAAAATATTTGGCAGCCTGACAAAATCTTCTTCTTGTCGCTGGTTCATGTGATGCTTTAGTGGTAGTGCTATTATTTTCGTGAACTGGCAAAATGTCTTCAGTCGCCAGTTCGCCAGATGACTTAAGGGGTTATTTTGACATGTGCAGTCATGTGTTCACTAAATCTAACTAGGGTTTAGACTTTCATTCCGCGACTGGGATTTTCCTTTGTCGTGTGTTCACTGAAAGTAACTTGAGATGCCTGGACGAGTTAAAGTCAAGAACCCGGGAACATAGGAAGATCTACGGTCAGGACTTAAAGTTGACAGAGATTTAAACAAGGACCGCCGATGTGCCGCTGGTGCCAAAGAAATAATTGTTGCAGTTTGAATTTAATTTTTCTGAGAGTTTCCAGCGACGGAGGGTACCAATTTTATGGAATTCAATGCAAAAATGACCCTATTTGGTGAGAAGCGATTTGTTTGATGTTGCAGTGTGGTCCAGGGTGTGATGATCATTTGTAGGGATCTGTACCATGTAAGGAATGAACAAGGAATGGATCGAGGCATGTTGCAGGGTGGTTGATTTGACTCATTCTCTTGGCGGATTTGTGATCTTTTGTATACTGATCTAAGAATTATCATAATTGGAGATCATCTTTGATCTGTTTCTCTGAGACTGCTTGGCTTCCTGCCCCTACAATAAATTCTTGATTGGTTCTGATTGGTTGGGTAGTTGAAATCCTAACCCTGGTTACGCATAGCTTGTTGCATCCTACTGTTTGGGATTCCAAGGTAATTAGTGGTATAAGTTGCAGGTTGTTCAATTTTGTAAGGGTTCCTTCTTTTGCAAATTTTTGAGGACAATTGGTTCCATGCTGAAAGATCCTTTTCCTATAGATTTCTCCTTCTTCTCTGCATATAGAGTGTTCCTCTTTCTCTTGTTGGTTCTAAGAACATAATACATATTGTAACAGACTTGTTTTATGCATGAGAAATTAATATATTCTTACTGTTACCAAGCTATCTCCATTTGAATTCTGGATTCATTAGTCATACATCAAGGGTGTTTGATTTTTCTATTTTCATTGCCTAAGTGTTTGCAAGTGGAGTTTTCTTCGCAGAGATAACTGGTTCAGGGTTAGTATTCATGTATGTATGAGCTGAAATATCAAGGATAGGTCATGCTTGTCTTCCAGTGGATGCTGGTTAATGTATTGTCTATTCATAGGTCTCTTCTAAGGGGAGGGTTAAAATCCTTTGAATGGATAATAACATGCTTGAGTGCATAGGTGGGTGTTAAGTTGAGGTTTGGTCATGGTGTGTAATTGATGTAAGACATCAACACATTGAGTATATTGTTTTCTTGTTTCATAGTTGTCCTTTGCATTACTGTATTTGACTCTGTGGCCCATTGGATAAGGCACTGGTTTATGAGAGACTTAGGGTATCTCAAGGGTCCCTTCAAACTCATTTTAAAATCATTTCCCTTCAGCTCCACCCTTTCCCTTTCTTGTTGTTAGGATAGGTCTCTAGCTTTCAATCTCATTCCATGCAAGTAGGGCTATTGCATGAGACTTTCTATCATCAGGGTATAGGATACCTATAGGAGATTGATTGCTATTCCACATTAATCTATCTGTAGGCCTTTGGTTTGTCATGAGATGTCTTGAATGTGCAGATAAGGCAATACTCGCCTGAGTGAATGTGGAGCTCAAAGAAGAAGGAGGATTTCTCTCTATCCTCATCAATTGGTTTGTTTTTCTTGTCAAGCTTGAGTGCCTAACCTGTGATTTAAGCCCAACCATTTGATTCAAGTTTGGTCTTATAAGAAGAAAAATCAATAAAATGGCGACTCTGCTGGGGAGAATGATTATGAAGATATGCATATGTTAGGTCTCTGGTTGCAGTCATATTGAAGTATTCAAAATCTTATTGACCAAATTGATTTGCCCATCTGAGTCACCAACAAAATGGTGACTCTACTGGGGAGAGTCTAGAATAGAGTCAGATGAACAAATAAAGCATTTGCTGATATTTTCTCACCTAGTTGTGAGTGGTAGTTCTGATTTTTCTCTGTTTGATCATTGTTCCTTCTGATAAACAGTGCATGTTATCCTGGTGAGTTTTGGTTGGTTGGAAGAGATACACAAATTAGTGAAACATCTTTCCTCTTCAAGGAGGTGGCGACTCTACACTATCAAAATCTGATGGAGCTGCATGGTGAGCTCTAGATCTGCCCTGCTTCCAGCCAAAGGTCCTCTGCTACAAAATTTCTAGGTATTCTTTTGTTGAAAATATTTCCCTATCAAGTGTGTAGCACTGCTATAAAGGGATGAGTGTTTGTGTGCAGTTCCTCATGGAAGAATATAGCCCCTTTTGTTTTGATGGCTTTGAAGGTGCCCCTAATGAGTTCTCTGCTGAGGATGGGAAGTGTTTGCCAAGATTCATGGCTGGTGGATCTATTTCTGCAAGCCAACATGTTGATGTTTTCATGGGTATTTTTAGAGATATGGATGTTGAACATGAAGATATTGCCATGAGGTTATTTGTGCACACATTTTTTGATGGTGCAAGGAAGTGGTTCTTGTCCTAGCCCTCATGTTCAATCTCTTCTTGGGATGTGTTGAGAGCTAAGTTTGTTGAGCATTTTGATAAAGTTGCTGCTCTCAAGAAGGAATTAGTGAGGTTGAAAATGGTGAACTGGCAGTTAGCAGATGACATAAGATTGCTAAGACTAGTGGCTCCTAATGATGTTCATGAGGAGGCCAGTGTTTCTAATGTTGATTCTCACTATGCAGAGAGTGTTGACTATGAAGCTGATTCTAAGCTCAGTGCATATGAGGATATTGAAGATGAATTTGAGGATGACAATATTTTCTTTTTGTCTGCAAATTTTTCTTCTTGTCAACATGGGAAGGCAATCTTCTTGTCCCGGTTTGATGATGTTTTGTGTGAAGGGCAGAATATTGGATATGATGATTCCTGCATTGATTTATTCACACAAGATGATCTAAGGCCAGACATCTCCATTCTTGTCTTGGATAAGAATGATGTTTGAAATGACAGGGATGTAGTTGATGAAGAAGAAAATGAAGCTCAAAGTCCACTAAGTAGTGAAGTGATTTCAACACTCTTGGTTGATGAATTCCAAAGGTATGCACCTTGTCTAGACTTTAATTTGCAGCTCCCCTGTGATGTACACTTTGACACTGATAATGAGGCCAATGTTCAAAGTGACCATGAAGATCCATGTATATTAGGTCCCCCCTCTAGTAGTGACTATGTAGAAAAAGAAGTAGAAGGACATGACAGTGTGTTTTCCTATCATCAAGATTACAATGATGAACAAATTTATTGTTCAAGCCCTTTCCCTGTTTCTGCTAAATATGATGTTGAATGTGACAGTATTGAGGACTTAGTCTTCAATAGTTGGGATAGATTTTCTTTTGGTGAAAATAATGATGATGCAGTGCTCCCCTGTCACCAAAGTTTTGATATAAACCTTCACTTGGTTCATGATGCAGTCAGTGAGGACACCATGGAGGAACCAAGTTGCTCAGTGGCTGAAGCAATGTGTGAAGGTAAATCTGAGGATACAAGTCCTTTTCAGCCAGGTACCTATGATGTAATGCATGGTAATCAATATGTTGCATTTTTTGATGCATTACTAGATCAAATTTTTCCTTCCAGTCAGCAGGAAGAAGTAAATGATGTTCCCTACTTCTTGGAATATGAATGTGAGTATGATGGTTGTGACTGGAAGAACATGGGTAGTGACCGGCATAGTTTCATTCTTCAGCCCATAAATATTCACATATGCTTGCAGCAAGGTGGTCATGAAATTTTCAGGTGGCTGGTTGCATATGTGGATGAAAATCAGACCTTTGATTCAGGGGGGTCATTGATTTCATTTTGGTGGCCTGGGGCCATCAAGTAAAGTTGTAAATCTTGTAAATTTTGTAAATATCTTTCCCTTTCCTGTTGTGTGTTTCTTTCCTAGCTGGTTCCTTTGTTTTTTGTCTACTCTATGTTTTTGAGTCATAATTTTGAGTTGGTCTGCTCTCCCAGTGATTCTAAATTCTTGCCATGCTTGCAAGAGCCATGCATCCCCAACCAGAGCCACTATTAGTCCATTTTCCTATCATTGCAAAATCTTATGAAAATGGCCCATTTCCTTGCAAGTTTCTTGGTAAGTTCCCTTAGCCCCATGTTCTTCATGTTGTCACCTTGCTCCAGTCCAAATTGCACATGCTGAATCGCCAAATCCAGAAAGTTATTCAAGTTCTAAGGTCTGCCGGAAAATATTTTAGAATCTGCCACAGTGTCAAAAACCCACAGTGTTTCTGAAACTCCATGATGTTTTTGATATGTTTGAAAACCTTCGTTGTTTTTGATCTTGTGCCTTCTAGCTTTGGTGCGCTTATCTTTTGGTCTGCCTAGAAACTTTGTGTGTTTTCGGTCTTTCGCTGTGTCAAAGCCCTATGTGTTTTCGACCTCGCGATTTCCTATATGCTGGTGTTCCCTAACTATGCAAGTGTGATGGGTGGTGGGCCTGAGTTTTCAAAGTCTCTTCCTGATTGGTTGTTGCATGGCCACATGTCAAACTTTTCTGACATGCGATCATGCGACTGCTTGTCACCTGTCTGGGTGGGTCCAGTTCTTCCTGTTGTTCTACTTGGCTGGCGGTTATGTCTTCATTTCATGACTTGGTGACCTGTGGTTATCTCCTGGTTGCTAGTTTTTGGTGGTTAATCCCTTAACATTCAGCGATCTGGCGACTGTGTTGTCACGTAATCTCTTCATTCTTGGTGGTTAGCGGCTGACATCTCACGACTTGGTGAACAGTTAGTCGCATAGTCGCTGAATGCTTGGCGGTTGGTTCATGGGTCGTAGTTTTTTTCATTTCCCGGTGTTAGAGTTTTGAATATCTATGGTCGGCGTATGATCGCATGGAATATTCTCACCCCATGCAATCATGCGCCCACCATCCGATTGGGTGTTGATGTTTTTTTTGCTGTGGGCTCACTGGCAGTGAATGGTGATATGACATGTGGCATCAAGTGGACCCAGGTGGGGTTTGAGGTTTGGCAGTGTGGATAAAATATTTGGCGGCTTGAAAAAATCTTCTTCCTGTCGCTAGTTCGCGTGATGTTTTAGTGGCAACACTATTATTTCTGCGAACTGGCGAAACGTCTTCAGTCGCCAGTTCACCAGATGACTTAAGGGGTTATTTTGACATGTGCAGTCATGTTTTCACTGAATCTAACTGGGGTTTAGACTTTCATTCCATGATTGGGATTTTCCTTTGTCGTGTGCTCGCTGAAAGTAACCTGAGATGCTTGGACGAGTTAAAGTCATGAACCAGGAAGATAGGAAGATCTACGGTCAGCACTTAAAGTTGATAGAGATTTGAATGAGGACTACCGATGTGCCGTTGGTGCCAAAGAAATAACCGTTGCAGTTTGAATTTGATTTTTATGAGAGTTTCCAGCGACGGAGAGTACCATTTTTATGGAATTCAATGCAGAAATGACCTTGTTTGGTGAGAAGCGATTTGTTTGCTGTTGCAGTGTGGTCCAAGGTGTGATGATCATTTGCAGGGATCTGTACCATGTAAGGAATGAACAAGGAATGGCTCGAGGTGTGTTGCAGGGTGGTTGATTTGACTCGTTCTCTTGGCAGATTTGTGATCTTCTATATACTGATCTGAGAATTATCATAATTGGAGATCATCTTTGATTTGTTTCTCTGAGACTGCTTGGTTTCCTACCCTTGCAATAAATTCTTGATTGGTTTTGATTGGTTGGGTAGTTGAAATCCTAACCCTGGTTACCCGTAGCTTGTTGCATCCTACTGTTTGGGATTCCAAGGTAACCAGTGGTATAAGTTGCAGGTTGTTCAATTTTGTAAGGGTTCCTTCTTTTGCAAATTTTTGAGGACAATTGGTTCCATGCTGAAGGATCCTTTTCCTGTAGATTTCTCCTTCTTCTCTACATATAGAGTGTTCATCTTTCTCTTGTTGGTTCTGAGAACACAATACATATTGTAACAGACTTGTTTTATGCATGAGAAATTAATATATTCTTCCTGTTACCAAGCTATCTCCATTTGAATTCTGGATTCATTAGTCATACATCAAGGGTGTTTGATTTTTCTATTTGCATTGCCTAAGTGTTTGTAAGTGGAGTTGTCTTCATAGAGATAACTGATTCAGGGTTAGTATTCATGTATGTATGAGCTGAAATATCAAGGATAGGTCATGCTTGTCTTCCAGTGGATGCTGGTTAATGTATTGTCTATTCATAGGTCTCTTCTAAGGGGAGGGTTAAAATCCTTTGAATGGATAATAACATGCTTGAGTGCATAGGTGGGTGTTAAGTTGAGGTTTGGTCATGGTGTGTAATTGATGTAAGGCATCAACACATTGATTATATTGTTTTCTTGTTTCATAGTTGTCCTTTGCAATACTGTATTTGACTCTATGGCCCATTGGATAAGGCATTGGTCTATGAGAGACTTAGGGTATCTTAGGGGTCCCTTCAAACTCATTTTAAAATCATTTCCCTTCAGCTCCACCCTTTCCCTTTCTTGTTGTTAGGATAGGTCTCTAGCTTTCAGTCTCATTCCATGCAAGTAGGGCTATTGCATGAGACTTTCTATCATCAGGGTAAAGGATACCTATAGGAGATTGATTGCTATTCCACATTAATCTGTCTATAGGCCTTTGATTTGTCATGAGATGTCTTGAATGTGCAGATAAGGCAATACCCACCTGAGTGAATGTGGAGCTCAAAGAAGAAGGAGGATTTCTCTCTATCCTCATCAATTGGTTTGTTTTTCTTGTCAAGCTTGAGTGCCTAACCTATGATTTAAGCCCAACCATTTGATTCAAGTTTGGTCCTGCAAGAAGAAGAACCAACAAACCCTAACAACAAAGTGAATTTCTAGATCTGTAATGGTAGAGATCATCATTCCACTTTTGTTCCATACTGCTTGTGTGTTTTCCTAAATTTCTTCTTTGCTTGAACACTTAATTGTCCTTTTTCCTTGAATCGTAGGGTATCCAGTGACTCGTTGGATCATTTCCTTTGTTATCTTCACAGGTCCATCTTCCAGCCATAGTTGCATGTTGTGTACTCAACGGGACACTATTTTTATCCATTCAACTTTAAAATTCTATGGAAAATCTAGGGCATGCACTAACCCTTGTTCGACAACTGATTTATACTCCAGCTTTAACACTCCATTAACACATAACTTATCATATGCCTCCCTGATCTTGTAATCTTTGATTTCCCAATTTTGCACATATAACATGACCTAATATCATTCATCATCAACACATTTTTTGGAATTGAAGATAGGGCTCCAGACAAATCTCCTTTAATTACGGATTTTGAAATTGTCTTAAAAGTCTGTGGCTTGCAAACTTCATTTCTTACCAATTGTGCATTGAAAACTTCCATCCGTTGTTTCTTCACTTTTTCTCATAAGTATCCTATAGATGATTTTTGCTGACGACACACTGTAGAGATTCAGAATCATCTTTGACAAACTGGTTGCTCGCACTCTGAATTGCTCAAAGAAATCTCAATTCGCTAGGTGAAATGAAATGAGTGGTAACTCTCCGCTTTAAAGATTCCAAAAAGTAAAATTAGGGCCTCATAAATGCTCCGTACAAAATTTTTAAGTGGAATACAGATGTATTGGCTAACTCATGCTAACCTCGGCTAACACAAGCTCAGTCAAAATAATCGTTATGACACAGCTTGGTATCTATAGCATCTCGGCCATAACATGAGCATCTGCCTGTAGAGAAAGTAGGGCAAGCATCAGAATCTTCATCTTGAGCATCAGATTCATGATCACTAGAATCTTGGTCACTCAATTCATAAGCTATCATGAAGGGATTTTTTTCTGGGTCTCGGTCTGCCCTATAGAGAGTGGGGGACTTGGAACTGCACAATCAACAGTGTCGGGCTATAGGTGCTCGGCATACATTGATAACTTGATTAGGATACTGAAACTCGGCATCAAGAATGAAATTTTCTATTTCACTCAGATATGTCCTAATGCATCTTTATCTATGTAGATTGGAATTCTACTGAACCTTTATGTTAGGAACTGATGTAAAATAAAACTTTGTAAAATTCAGCTCCAAACATACCTTCTATGCTTAGTTAGAAGAAGTGTGATCACCTGATCCATCGGATTGGGTGACCTCAGATGTGCTAGCTTCAGGAGTGCTTCCTTTTTCTTTCTTCTTCCATGTCTTGTCCATCTGATTTTTCAATTTTTCATAGATATCTTCATTCAGATTCTGATCATTTCTCGACATAGGTGATCTACAATCTTTCTTAAGGTGACCTATCTTATTGCATTTGTAACATACCATGCTTCCATTCATCCATCTTTTGGATCTGCCTCTGAAATGATTCTTCATGCAATTTTCTCCAATGTGTCCATATTTTCCACAGTAATGACAATTGTACCAAGTGTTATAATCCCAATTGTATGAGTTGTTCTTCATAAGAGACTTAGTCTGATCATTTGATGACCTACATTCATGTGCCTGATGTCCATGTTTCTTACAGTTAAAGCAATGTCCATTGAACTTAGGTTTAGAATCAAACTTACCATGTTTGCTTCTACATATGTTGGTTGCATGTCCTAGCTTTCCATAGTGATGGCATGTGGGCATGTTGTTCTTTGGTTTAGCATTCTTCTATTCTCCATTCTTTGATGATTCTCCTTCAGTAGATGAAGCATGTTCATTTAGTCCAAGTCCAGATCTATCATTAGATCTTCTAGGCGACCTTAACAGTTCTTCAAAATATTTTGTAGCTTCATTAAGTTAGTTCATCCTTTCATTGATTTCCTTTTCAGATCTTATTTCATTCCTCAATTGATCATTCTCAGACCTCAGTTGGTTGATTTCCATGTCTGTCCTACCCAACTCTTGATTAACCAGCAGTAGTTGATTTACCATGTCTAGTTGATTATTAGTCAACCTTTTCATGTCACTTGTCCTTTCATCTAATCTCATTGCAATTTGTCTTTTGTCTTCTTCAGCCATTGTCTTATCATCTTTAACTTTCTTTTTCTGCTCAACTACTTCACAAAGTCTGACAGATTGAATTTCTCATTTTCTCTTTAGATTCTCGATGTCATCATTCAGTATGACATTCTTCTCTAGTAACTCTTTTATGGCTTTGTTACTTTTTGCAGAGTTTCCATTATCAAATAATCCAGTGGTATCTTCTTCTTGATACTGTGATTCATTTTGTTGAATAGAAATTTCTCTCCTTTTGCTCAAGGATTTCTTCAGTTCACTTCTAGCTACTTCTAGTTGTTGTAATGCCAGTTGTACATCAATTTTTTGATTCTCTATGACCTTTCCCAACTTATAGATGTTCATCTCAAGATCTTTTTCTTCAAGTGGTTAGACTTTCTATGAGAAACCTTGCAGCTCTGATACCAATTGTTGGAAATATAATTGGGAAATGTGATACTGAGAGGGGGGGTGGGTGAATTAGGTATCACATACTAAATCATTTTTATATAAATTTTTTTTTTCATAGCATCAACAATACTTGATCATAATAATATAACTAACATACTAAGCATCATCCATGAAAGCATTCATAACACAATGATTTTGGTTACCCAAAAACCCTTGAAAGGTAAAATTGGGGTGGGGATGACACCCACAAATCTTCACTACTGCAATAATAAATTTTCTTGTTAGGGCTTACAAAATTTGATCAAAACTTGATCTACCCTTCGAGGGGTCTGGCCTATTAAGAGCTAAAAGACTTATACAGTCTACCTTGCTAAAGGATTTGAAACTTACAACAAAGTAAGCACTCGGTTAAGATATTACAAAAAGTCTGTTAGGACTACTCGGTTAAGATATTTACCCTGATACACTAGTTAGAATGTCTCAATACCTGATCTTTCAGTTTGTACTATATGTAGATTATAGATCTTCTCTTTACTGTATTGTGTCGATCTCTTCTATCAAATTTATCTCTATTTTGTCCTTTCACTACTTAGCTTGGTCACTGAACTCTATCTGAATACTTCTCTTCACTGAATAATACCTATATGCTTATTCTCTTCACATTCGCTATCCCTCGCTACTACATTTTAGGGTTTAGATCTTGACCTTATATAATCAATAAAACATCTTCATGATTCAAGATCTACGGTTCAGATTAAATCCTTTTGCCGCTTAAGCCTTACTAATTTTTTATTGGCTCTAGGTATTGCATAGGGATCAATGATTGCTAAGTAGATGCATAATTACCTCAACAAACAAAATACAAAACATGAATGTCGACCAAAATGGTTTACCTCGATCACTGTGCCAAAACAAATGCTTATGTCATTCCTAGCTAGCTTGGCAAATGCAGTTCCTGATACTCGACATTCACTGTAATCAGCATATGTTGATATCTCTGGTGCTTGGTAATCATTTCATATATGACTCGGCAAAACTAGACTCGGTATACTACAAGAATACATAGTGACCATAAGTTTAATCGATAGTAGTACTGCTCGGTAAGTAATTAACATTACATAGCTCAGCCTTTACATAATGACTCAGTCATAGTGATGACCGACCATCATTGCCTAGATCAATGACTAAGTGTGGGTTACTAATAGTCAACAAAACTATAGAGATCTATAGAGTGTGTGTATTAAACACAGGTAGCTCAAATTTTCATGTTTTCCAGTCAATACAAAACTTGTGAACACATAAAATGAATCTTCAAGTGATGCACTCTCATCCAAAGACTCCACAGTGTTTTTACACCTCATGCCTAAGCTTGCATGAGCTTACTCCACATATATAGGGGTTGGATATTATCTGATTACTGCATCCAATTCTCCCCATAAGGCCATGCAGTCTTCTAGGTTGATGCCTCAAAGAACTCATCATGTGAAGACACAACATCATCAGTTGTCTCTCCCTGAACCACTGCTTTGTTGAAAACTTTTACCTTCCAGATCTGATCATCCTCCTTGTTCTATAATTTCTTGAAATGTTTCCCAATTTCATCCATGTACTCATTAAGACTCTTACCACTATCGCTAACATTTTTCCTTATAACCATAGGAGGTGGTCCTCTTGGTTGACTAGATCTTCTTGGTTCTCTTCTATTATCTTCTCCATTATATCTGCAAAACTTCGCAATGTGACCTAGAGATTGTTACATTTGTAACAAGTAGGTGGTCTCCTTCTATCTTGATTAGTTTGTAGTTTACAATACCTTGTTGTATGCCCAAAGTTATTGCATTTTTTACATGTGATCTTAGCTATTGTTTCTTCTTTGATATAGTCTTGCTTATACCTGGACTGATCATGTTTTCTACAATCTGCTTTCTTATGCCCATATTCATAGAAAGTAAAACAGTAACTAGTAAAGGGCTTAGAGTTACCTTTACTTTTGTAATCTCTTTTCATGTGTCCAACTTTGTTGCATCCTAAACATCTACCTCTGAAGGGTTTGAAATGTTCTCTAGGTTCTTCATTAGTAGGTCTCTCTTTAGGAATAGGTCTTTCCTCATTCTTGGATTCATTTGATTCTTCCTGGGTTTTTGAACTTTCACCTTCATTGAATCAAACTCCAGTCATATCTCCTTTAGGCTTTTGTCTTGCTCTTTGTTCATCAATCTTGTCACTGCTCATGTGCAACTTCTCAATGTTTAATTTGGCTTGAGTGAGTTCACCTTTAATGATTTGATTATATTTTTCCAATTCTTGATATTTATCTTTTCATTGATCAAGTTCAGTCTCCATTTCACTTATCTACTTGTTAAACTCTTTTAGTGACTCTTCAACTTTGTTTCTTTCATCCTTTTCATATTGAATTTCTTTAATCATCAAAAGATTGTTTTGTTCTTTTTCTTGCTCCATCTTTTTTACTTTGTCCGATGTATCACTGTCTGAACCTTCTTTGATCTTGTCCATAAGGTCTTATCTCTAATTCCTTGCAATCTCAAGCTGTTCTTTTAGTTTCCTCATGAAACCTTCTACTCTTCTTAATTTAAATTTTAGTTCACCATTCTCATCTTTCATCTTATCTAGATCTTCAAGTGAAGCTTCAAAGTTCTCTTGAAAATCTTCTGAATTCATTCTGATCTTTCTTAAGCTGTTAGGCTTTCTCTCCAAGGGCCAATAGTTCTGATACCAATTGTTAGGATTAGGTAACACTGACAGGGGGGGTGAATTAGTATTACAGAACTTTGATGTTTTCAACTTAAAAAAATTATAAATAATTCAAAGTAATGTAGAAGTGAAAAGAACATATAAGCATAACACATTACTCATTACACCATGATCTATTCTCGAGGAAACCCTGGCTAAAGGAAAAACCCCGGTGGGGATGGTACCTACAAATATGCATTAAAATATAATATCCCTGTTAGGAGATCTAGCCATATTTGGAGCTAATTGTTACATAGTACATCTCCTTGTTAGAGGAATAAAAAACCCTGTTAGGGGTATACAAAACACTTGGTTAAAGGTGTTGGAAACTGCATTGAAACAATTGTTGTATTGTCATTGATGTCAAACGTTAATTGGTAAGACTGTTGCTACTTAGGAAAGTACTATATCTTTTTGAGTGTTGCTAAGGGGCTAAGCAAGGTTGGTAACAATAGCACCTAGGGAAAGGTTGAGTTATCTTGATATTACAAAGTGTACTTGACTATGTTGCACTATGATGAGATAATGTATTGTTTATCTTAGTAAGACTGAAGACTAAACTGGTAGGCTTAACTGAGCAAAGAATGGAAAAATCATGTTTAAGTCAAGTGATGTTAGTGTCGACTGAGTTAGTATATGCCGAGAAAAATTCTAGTGTCGATCGAGTATCAGTAAATTGCTGAGGAAGATAGTGTAAGCTGAGGAAACAATTTTAGTATTGACTGAGTGTTCTACATGAAGACCGAGTGAACAATCATAGTATTGACTGAGCATCAACAATTTTATAGTTGAAGAGAATTTAATTTTGGAGCCAACATTGTTGAATTCTTGGATTATGTAAAACGTGTTGACTTTATTTATTGATTGTTTGGAATCATTAAATGCATTGTAAAACATTTTATTGTAAATCTTTAAGAGATTTGAGATGATTCTAGAAAAGGAGACAAAGAACATAAAGCGGCTAGATTCAATGAATTTGACCTAACCCTAAGATCTACGATTGAGATTGAGCGACAAAAGATGAGTTAACCTAATTGAGGAAAATATAAGGGAACCTGATCATTGTGATATGTATGCACATGGTGAACAAAGAATGCTGGAAGAGGAAATTTTTATTAACTGAATAAGCAGAAAAGGCTGAAGGAGAATGGTGGTGATTGCTTGAAGAAAAGTTCCGAGCAGATTAGAGATGGAAATGGCAAAGTTTCAAAGTCAGTAAACCAGCATTAGTGTAGAGAATTAGATCTAATATTTGCAAAGTGAGTTGTATATTTTTCAGATAATAATGCTGCTACTTTCTAACCATTGTAACAGTCAAAATCTTTTTAATAGAGGTTGACCTATAGTCATATGTTAAATCCTTTGAACAAGGTTGCATTCTAATGGAGTGTATGAAAGTCCTATGACTAGGCTCACTTTTAACAGGGTGATTGAAATCCTTTAACTAGGTTACATTTGATAGTGTGTATTGTAACCTTTGACAAGGTTGGCTTTTTACCGAGCTCACTTCAGAAGAGTGAAAATAATAGTAGCATGTTACAAAGTGGTTTTTCCCAAATTGGGTTTCCACTATAAATCCTAGTGTTAATACTTGTGTGAATGTTTAGATCTGAACATTACTATGTTTTGCAAGTTAAGTTACAGCTAGGTAGTGGATTACATTGTTAGATGTTTCTATTATTGAATCAGTGATGACCAAGTTTGTTTTGGTTTTGGATCTGATTTAAGGATAATTTTTTAAGATTGTTTAATACATCAGAACTTGAGAACAAATGATTCACCCCCCCTCTCTTTTGTTCTAAATCATATTAACAATTGGTATCAGAGCTAAGTTTCTTATTATTAGTGTTGACAAAATCAAGTTTAAAGGGGCTTGAAGCAAATGATCAGGATGTATAAGGAGGTTCTGAAGATGAACAAGGAAAACTTCCCTGCATGGCAAAGCTTGATGAAGCTGCATCTGGCCGGTATTGGTGACTCTGCAAAGTACTACATTGAGAACAACTATGTTTCACCTGTCGCACCTTTGACCGCCGAAGAAATGAGAGCTAAGCAAGAACATAATTAGGCAATGCTGGAAATTACATATGCCCTAAGCTATCCAAAATTTGAGGACATTAAGGATTGCACAACTACTAAGGATATGTGGGACACTCTTGCAAAAATCTATGGTGGTGATTAGAATGTGTTGAAAGCAAAGGCCGAGAGTCTTAGAGGCAAGTTTGATGAAATGAGAATGCAAGAAGGTGAAAACATTGCACAATATTGTGGTAGAATAAAAGAAGTTGTGAATGCTATTAGAGGAGCAAATGGGGCTATTGATGATGAAACTATAATTGGAAAAGTACTAAGAACCCTACGTCCTATATATGCTATTAAGATCTCAGCTATTCAGGAATCTAGATGTAACTTTGCTAATGTGCGTACTTTGGAAATTTTGGTTGGTAAGGTGACTACTTTTGAACTCTCTAATTATGATAATTTTACTGTTGGAAGTATTGGAAATGTTGAACTTGCTTTCAAATCACAGCTAGTTCTAAATAAGCCAAAGAAAGAAAAAGAAAGATGCATCAGTGAAAGTGAAAGTGATAGTGAAAGTGATAGTGATAGTGAAAGTGACAGTGAAACTTCTGATGAAGACCTAGAAGATATAGAAGCTCTTATGGCTAAAAGACTGAGAAGGGGAAAAGGAAAGTACAAAGGTAAACTCCTTATTATATGTTTTGCATGTAATAAAGTTGGTCATATAGCTGCTAGATTTCCCGATAGGAAGGATAAAGACGATGAAAGAAAAAGCAAACACAAAGACAAAAAAGATGACAGTAGCTATCGAAGGAACATAGACTATAAAGGGAAAGGTAAGAAATCTTGTTACATTGCTGAAAAAGAGACTGACATTGATAGTGATGATTTTGAAATTGAGGTAGTCTATATGGCAATGAAAGATGAATTTGACGAGGATGAGAAAAATGCATTGATATCTTATGTGAACAAGAATGATAAATGGATTATTGACAGTGGCTATTCACATCACATGATTGGTGACAAAAATAAGTTTGAAACCTTATATCATTACAAAGGAAAAAGTGTAAAATTTGGTAATGATGCACCATGTCCTGTTAAAGGAAAATGTTTGATTAAACTGACTGATAAGATATCTTGTGAAAATGCATATTGGGTTGAAGGTCTTAATTATAATTTGTTAAGTGTTGCCCAGCTTAACAAAACTAGTTACCGAGTGGAATTTCATCACAAGCAAGCTAAAATATTTAATACTATTGGAGAACTGATTGGAAGTGGTGATCAGACTAGAGGTAATTTGTTCTATCTTGACCTATCTAAAGAAACATGTTTAAGTGCACAACTTGATGATATTTGGTTATGGCATAAAAGGCTGTGTCATGTTAACTTTGACAATCTAGTAGAGACAAGTAAGAAGAAAAAGGTAAGATGTCTACCTAGATTGAAGAAACCTGAGAATGTGATGTGCAAGCAATGCTAGTTAGGAAAAATGACAAAGTCAAGTTTCAAGAGAAAATCCTTTACTTCTGAAAATATTTTAGATTTGGTTCATACTGACCTTTGTGGACCTATGGGTGTACAAAGTTACTGTGGTGCTAGATACTTTATTTTATTTTTTGATGATCATACTAGGATGATGCGTGTGATGTTTCTAAAAGAGAAATTTGAAGCTTTTCAATATTTTAAGTGGTATTTGGCTAAGGTTGAAAAGGATACAGGTAGGAAACTAAAATGTCTTAGATCTGACCGAGGTGGAGAATTTACATCAAATGAATTTTATCTACTTTGCAATGATAGAGGAATTAAAAGATAGATGTCTGCACCTAGAACACCTCCACAAAATGGTATAACAAAAAGGAGAAATAGATCTATCTTGGATTGTGCAAGGACATTGATGATTGAAAAGAATGTGGCACAAAAATATTGGAAAGAAGTTATAAGCATTACTATCTACACTCTTAATCGGGTACAAATCAAGAAAGGTACACATCTGAAACCTTATGAATTATGGCACGGACATGCACCGAGTGTTAAATACTTTAGAATCTTTGGAAGTAAGTGCTATATATTAAAAGACACTAGGAATGGAAAGTGTGATGCTAAGAGTGATGAAGGCATATTCCTAGGGTACTCCACAAAAAGTAAAGCTTATAAGTGTTTGAACTCTAACACTAACAAAATTGTGGAAAGAGTGAATGTCAAAATTGATGAGTATGCAAAAAGAAATGAAGTTGATAGCAAAAGAGAACCAAAAGATTATAGATCTTTTGTGTACATTGAGGAAGAAGAAGAGGCAAGTAACAGACTTGCACATGATGTCGAGTCTCAGGTAAGCAATGTCGAGCGACAGACAGAAGCTGTTGAGCATCAGGAAAATAGTGCCGAGAGAGAACAAGAACATGTCGAGCTACAAGAAAATGTTGTTGAGTATTAGGAAGAGGTTGCCGAGCATTCTGAAGTTGAATCTGACAATCTTATTGAGGAACATGATGAAATAGAGGAGAGAATAGATGAACCTATTTTGGCAAAATATGTAAGAAGACATCATAAGCCTGAACAGATTATTGGAGACAAAGATACTGGAATCTAGACCAGAAGTAAGACTAAGGATCCAACATGTCTACTATGTGAATTTGAACCGAAGACAACTAGAGAAGCATTGGAGAATGAAGACTGGATACAAGCAATGAATGAAGAAATTGACCAGATTGAGAAGAATGATACTTGGACTCTGGTGCTGAGACTTGAAAACAAAAATATTATAGGAACAAAGTGGGTATTTCGGAATAAGATGAATGAAAATGGTGAAATCACTAGGAACAAAGCTAGGCTAGTATGCAAAGGCTACGCACAAAAAGAAGGAATAGATTATGTGGAGACATTTGCCCCTATAGCTAGATTGGAAGGAGTAAGAACTCTGCTTGCATATGCTGCTTACAAAGATTTCAAGGTATATCAAATGGATGTCAAGTTTGCATTTTTGAATGGTATACTAGAAGAAGAAGTTTGCATAGAACAACCAGAAGGTTTTATTGATCCAAATAGAAGACACATGGTGTGCAAACTGAATAAAGCATTATATGGATTGAAGCAAGCTCCTAGAGCATGGTATGAGAGGTTGCACAACTACTTGATATAGATTGGATTTTCAAGAACAAATGACACAAGCAATCTGTACATGAAGGATGAAGAAGGTAAAGGTATTTTGTTGGCAAAATTTTTTGTTGATGACATTATTTTTGGTGGACAAGATGCATTATGTAAAAGTTTCTCAAATGAAATGCAAACTGAATTTGAAATGAGTATGTTTGGTGAGATCAAATTCTTTGTTGGTTTACAAGTATATCAGAGGAAGAATTAAATTTTCATTACATAGTCTAAGTATGTTAATGAAATACTGAAAACTTTTGGGATGGAAGATGCTAAACTAGTGGGAACTCCCATGGTTACCGGACAAAAGTTATCTAAGAATGATGATGCTGCAAAAGTGAATCAGACTCTGTACAGATCCATGATTGGAAAATTGTAGTATGTTGTACATAGCAGACTAGATATTGCATTAGCTTTTGGGATTGTGGCAAGATTCTCTGCCAATCCTAAGGAAACACATATGATGGCCATGAAAAGAATTATGAGATACTTGAAAGGAACTGCTGACTATGGTCTATATTATAAGAAGGATGAAAAATTTGAACTCTGAGTTTATACAGATGCTGATTGGGTAGGAAATGTAGATGACAAAAAGAGTACAAGTGGTGGAGCTTTCTTTCTTGGATGGAGATTAGTCTCCTAGACAAGCAAGAAACAAAATTGCATTTCCCAATCTACTACCAAGGCTGAGTATGTTGTTGTTGCAGTAAACTGTTCAAACTTGGTATGGATAAAACAATTGTTGATAGGCATGAAAGAAGAAATCACTAAACCTGTTGCTATTTTCTGTGACAACACAAGTGCTATCAATATTTCTAAGAATCTAGTGATGCACACTAAGACCAAACACATTGCAATCAAGTATCACTACTTGAGAGAATTAGTACAAGACAAAGAAGTCCGAATGGAATATGTGAATACAAAAGAACAATTAGCAGACATATTCACTAAAGCTTTACCCAGAGAAGCTCATGAGTATTTGAGAAGTCAATTAGGGGTTCTTCCTCTAACTGAGGCTACCTAGACAAGCTAGGAGCACTGCATCAAATGTGCTATAGCAGAAAATTTAACAAATCGATGGAGAAGATTGTCACACTTTAGTGCTGGCCTAGAGTTGTGAAGAGAAGCAAGATGATAGAGGGAGAAACACTGAGCTACACTTATATTAACTACATCTGATGGATATATGTTTTAGTTGTTGCTTTGGCATTTTTGTCAAATAGGGAGAATGTACTGATATGATAAATAACACATGAGATATGATAACACATGATACTAAAAAGTAAGAGGGAGATGAATTGATGAAACTAAAGATAAGGTTGATGAACTAAAATGGAGAATCAGGATAGAGGGAGATCTGAATACTTCTAACAGTCACAGAAGTGAGGCTTACAAGATTCTAAATTACAATGAAGCTAAGGATATTATAAATAATTTTTTGATGTGCAGATAGGTTTTTGGATTGGTTGGTAATCCATGTGTTATTTAGGTGATATCATATGGTGTTTCTATCAATGCCAAAGAGGGAGATTGTTGGAAATTGCATTGAAACAATTGTTGTATTGTCATTGATGTCAAACCTTAATTGGTAAGACTGTTGCTACTTAGAAAAGTACTATATCTTTTTGAGTGTTTCTAAGGGGCTAAGCAAGGTTGGTAATAATAGCACCTAGGGAAAGGTTGAGTTATCTTGATATTACAAAGTGTACTTGACTATGTTGCACTATGATGAGATAATGTATTGTTTATCTTAGTAAGATTGAAGAATAAATTGGTAGGCTTAATCGAGCAAAGAATAGAAAAATCATGTTTAAGCCGAGTGATGTTAGTGTCGACTGAGTTAGTATATGCTGATCAAAATTCTAGTGTCGACCGAGCATCAATACATTGCCGAGGAAGACAGTGTAAGCCGAGGAAACAATTTTAGTATTGACCGAGCATTCTACATGAAGACCGAGTGAACAATCACAGTATTGACCGAGCATTAGCAATTTTATATTTGAAGAGAATTTAATTTTGGAGCCGACATTGTTGAATTCTTGGGTTATGTAAAACGTGTTGTATTTATTGATTGTTTGGAAGCATTAAATGCACTGTAAAGCATTTTATTGTAAATCTTTAAGAGATTTGAGATGATTCTAGAAAAGGAGACAAAGAACATAAAGCAGGTAGATTCAATGAATCTGACCTAACCCTAAGATCTACGATTGAAATTGAGCGGCAAAAGATGAGTTAACCTAATTAAGAAAAATATAAGGGAACTTGAACACTGTGATATGTAGGCACATGGTGAACAAAGAATGCTGGAAGAGGAAATTTTTATTGACTAAATAAGCAGAAAAGGCTGAAGGAGAATGGTGGTGATTGCTTGAAGAAAAGTTTCGAGTAGATCAGAGATGGAAATGGAAAAGTTTCAAAGTTAGTAAACCAGCATTAGTGTACGGAATCGGATTTGATATTTGCAAAGTGAGTTGTATATTTTTCAAATAATAATGCTACTACTTTCTAACCATTATAATAGTCAAAATCCTTTTAATAGAGGTTGACCTAATAGTCATATGTTAAATCCTTTGAACAAGGTTGTATTCTAATGGAGTGTATGTAAGTCCTATGACTAGGCTCACTTTTAACAGGGTGGTTGAAATCCTTTAACCGGGTCACATTTGACAATGTGTATTGTAACCTTTGACTGGGTTGGCTTTTTACAAAGCTCACTTTAGAAGAGTGAAAATAATAGTAGCATGTTACAAAGTGGTTTTTCCCAAATTGGGTTTCCACTATAAATCCTGGTGTTAATACTTGTGTGAATGTTTAAATTTGAACATTACTATGTTTTGCAAGTTAAGTTACAGCTAGGTAGTGGGCTGCATTATTAGATGTTTCTATTATTGAATCAGTGATGACCGAATTTGTTTTGGTTTTGGATCTGATTTAAGGATAAGTTTTTAAGATTTTTTTATACATCAGAACCTAAGAACAATTGATTCACCCCCCCTCTCTATTGTTCTAAATCATATTAACAAAAGGTGGTGAGCACACTGCTCTTACAATCAACACTTATCTCAAAAGAGTTCTCAAAAGGGGAACAATACAAGCACTTATCTTGCTTAGATAGTTCCAGTTATAGCTTGTCCTTTTGCTGATCTTGCATCTAATCTCTTCTCTTATTTTTGCAAACTTACTCCATCTTCATAATCATAATCATCCCTTGCTTTCACAGAAGCAATCTATATTTATACAAAATCAGCCTTCCAATCAGCTTCACAATTATCATTAAAAACATAATGATAACTTATGAAAATGATATTTATGGATTCAATGCTCTTACATTACTAAAGATTTAGCAATATACTTTATTCACCTATCTTAGCATGTTACTATATCCATTATACTCTCTTTGATCTTCGCAACTATTCATGTACCATGTTATGTTGTTTTACTGTCTTCACATACTTTTTGAATATTGTATTTCACATATCTAGAAACCAAAACTTATGAACTCTTAGCTGAAGAATTTATACATCCCAAAATACCTTTAGTTATCTTCGCAAGCCATAATATCTCATGTATCTTTATTGCTGACGAAAACTATAGCACTGTACCCTGTTATCCTGATTCTGGACTTAGTCAATTTCATGATTGTGACTCCAGTGGAAATCTCCACAACATGCGATCACTTCAACATAAGTGTCACCATAAATGAAAAACCTCAAGTGATTCCTAGTGCACCAAAACATCACATGCCAACATTTTGTTGGCTGGTTTGTTACTCACCTAGGTGTAGTCAACAATATCAGTCTTCTTGATGTGAGGGCTTTTATCTCTAGGTACATTGTAAGTAATAGACTGTTGGCAATTTGGCTGATTTGATTACATAGATGTTGTCATTATGGAAAAATATGATCCACATAAAGATCACACAGGTCAGAAAGCAAGTATGACAGAGCGCAATGCAAATTTGTCTAAGTGTGAGATAGTATTTTCACCAGCGAACCTAGACATAGTTTTTGTTTGCGATGTTGATTAGAGTAAGTTCAGTGCTTACACACTTGAATATAGACTCTATGATGTCTATTGAACACCCATCTCAGATTTCAAGTCTGTACAACAAGTATGAAAGAAGTTATGACAATTTTATCGAAGACAGTGTCAAGCCGACAAGATAGAATATGAAGACAAAATTAGTAAAGAGTTAAGGGATTATTTTGTTTATAAAAAATAATGACTTAACAATATAAAAGGATGAGATCCTAGATGTTTACTCTTGGATAAAGTTATTTTTATAAATGTAATTGTAATTGTAAGAAAAGTATAGTGGAAATAGTTGACAATATAGATGTATAATGAAGTAATGAAATGTAATGAAGTAGTGATGTGAAATATATGATGCATTTGTGAAAGAGCAGCGAAGAGATATTGATGAAACTAGTATAAGGTTATGTACCTTAACCTAATTTTGTAATCAGTGTATATTGTACATTACTTGTTTGGCTGGTGGGCTCATTTGGTAATCACATTTTGTACTGCCAACTCCTAACAGGGTTGAGGCTTTTAACAAGGCCTATAGTCCCTTAACCAGGACTGATACACTATATGCTTGTAATAGACTCCTAACAGGGTCAACATCCTTAATAGGATACTTTTGATTAGTGGATCTTTGTGGGTACCATCCCCATCGGGGTTTTCCCTTGGCTAGGGTTTCCTTGAGAACAAATAATGTGTTATGAGTTCTTTAGTTTTATTGCTATGCATATTGTTTAGCTTCTTATGTTATGCATGTATAAAGATAATCTGTTATATCCATAATTGGGCAAAAGATAAAGTTTGTAGAATACTGATTCACCCCCCTCTTAGTATTCCCTATTTCTAACAATTGGTATCAAAGCTTAGTTACTCGAAAAAGAATCATTCAAGGAAAGCCTAACAGCTTGAGTAAGATCTCTATGGATATAGATCAACTACAGAACAATCTTGAAGAAGCTCTTGAATAGATTGACTTGCTTACTATTGAAAATGATACTTTGAAAATAAAATATGATGATGCAAAGAACCTCATTGAGAAACTAAAAAACAAGTTGGAAGATCTGAGATTTGAAAAGGAATCGGAAGTTTTTATTGAAGATTGTGATGACAATTTAGAAAAAGAAAATGAGATCCTTAAGCATGAACTAAAGATAGAAAATTTGAAGCTTAGTTTGAAAGATGGAAATGACAAGAATGAAGAAAATCTGAAATCTGAGAATGAAAGTCTAAAGACTGAAAATGAAGGACTAAAATCTAAACTTGGACAAATAACATCTGAACTTGAGAAAGTCAATTTGCAATATGATGAACTTGAGAGATACAATAAGATTGTGAAAGGTGAACTGACTCAATCCAAACAACAACTTGAAAGGCTATATTCAACTAGTGAGAAGATTGATGAACAAATATCTTATCAAAAACCATTCTATGATAAGACTGGTCTTGGATTCAACACTTTTAAAGGAAATGATGAAAGCAAGGAACCAGATCTAAAAATATCTGAAAGCATAGATAAGAAGAAGTTTGATGAGATCAAAAAATCTAAAGATACACCTAAAGAAGAAGAATCAACGAAGCAAGAGGAATCACCCAAAGGTATGCAAATAGAATTCAAAGGTAGTTGTTTTGCTTGTAATACTATTGGTCATATGAAGAGAGATTGCACAGATATGAACAGAAGAAATGGAGTAATATGTTATAGATGCAACAAGGTTGGACACATTGCTAGACATTGCAGATCACAAATCAATCAACTTGGACCAAGAAATGGAAACAATGGAATTGTTTATCAGATATGCAACAAGATTGGACATACAACAAGGTTTTGTAGAATGAACAATAGAGTTTTTCATCCTAATCCTAATATTAGAAATCATGCAAGTAACAGTCAGAAAGGATGTTGTAGTAAATCAGATGAAGTGAAGTTTATCAAAAGCATAGATCAAGGAGACATATTCAACATTGAAAGTAATTAGGAAGGTGAAGTATCAAAAGGTAAGAATGAATCTTTACTTGACCCATCTCAAAGTACTTAATCTATGAAAATTGCAGTAGAATAGGAACTTAGATTAGTGTAGAAGTAGATATATGATGAACTAAGTATTACACAGTTAATGCAAGGTAGTTTATGATGTTCTAATGCTATGGTTAAGAGTGCAAAGAAAAATATTATGTTTTGCGAGATCGCAAGAAGTTTTAAGTTTTGCAAGTTAGCAACAACAACTTTTTGGAAAGAAGCGGCAAAAGAATTGAATGCGATGTCAGATCTAAGTGATATTGAATTAATAAAAGGTGATGATTACTATTATTTGATCATCAAAGTGAATTCAAGTGTTAAGAAGATCAAAGAGAGGTGATTGGAAGCATTTTGCAAGGATTTGGAAAAGAATTTTGTGTCGAATCTATGCAAGCTCTAAAATTGCGAAATCAAGGTATTTTACTTGATAGATCTTTAAATCAATGAAGGAATTAGAAGAAATCATGGATGTTTATTTAATACACAATGTTAGAGATGTGAATAGACCTAAACTAAAAAGGGAACCAGTAGAACCCTTGGAAGATGATCCTAGGTTTGCTTTATCATCCATACCAGACGGAGTTTTACACCTACAGAATGTCATAAGTTATCTTGGATGCAAACTAGAGACTGTCAGTGATAGTGATTTCACTAATGAATATCAGAAGATTTACAATCGGGATATGACACTAAAACAAGGATTTGAATATTTGAAGGATAATGAAATTGTTAAGTATGGATTACAGTATGAATTTGATAATGAAGAATGTACTAAGATTATCTTAAGCAGAATTCATAATGGGAAGTTTTGGTTTGAAGATAGAGTGATAGATATTATAGCTGATCTGATTCATGAAGTCATTGGATTATCTAAAACTAGAGCTATTCCTTTAAATGAGAAAAACATGAGGAAACAATCATTGATAACACAAATTCATCCTATAATGGTAGAGGAATTGTGATTAGTAAGATCAAACAAGATGATGTGAGATACTTATGCAAGATCCTAACCACTAAGTTTTGTGCAAATTCAAGAGAGGATGACATGGCAGCTGGAATGGTACATGCAACTTATCTAATGTGTGTTGACAAGGTACAAGTTGATATGTGTGAAATTCTGAGAATTCAATTTTTTGAGAACTTGGAGAAGATTAAGAAAACTAAGTATACACAGTTTAGGTTCTCATCCTTAATCACCTATATGTTTTTTCATCTATTGAGAAGATTTCCTTACACCATTGGAAATGACTGGAATGATGGCCAAAATACAATGGAAAGGATTGACCTAGTGTATAGAAGACATGTTATTGACAATGTAAATGAGAGTGTCGTACTGGTAATCAAGACATTTTAGAATATTGTGTCTAGCAAATCAAGGATCCCAAAGTCTCTTGTGGAAAAGTATAAAGATGACATATGTTTTATGGTGGATACTGACTTTACCTATATTGAAGTAGTAGAACCTAAAATAGAGTTCATAGACCCTCTTGGCTATGAGATATCTAAGGTAGAGACATAAGAGTATGTTAGCAGGTTACTTAAGTGTAAATTGGACACTCAGTGTAATAGGTTTGAAACCTTTGAGGAGAACTTCAACTCTGTAAAGACCTTACTTGAAGAGAAGTAGTCTAAGAAGAGAGTAGAAAACACTATAAAGAAAATCCTAAATGATATAGGGATGACAGAGCATGAGTTTTTGGTAGCAAAGCAAACAGTAGGAACAATCAAAGAGAGTGGACAAAAAGAAGTTTTGTCTATTCCACCTTTATCATCAATTGCAACACAACAGGAAGAATCACAAGTGAAGGTGAAAGTGAAAGAAACTAAGAAGGATCAAGAGGCAAAGATATCCACTAGACCCACTTCCTCCACACCTAGCAAAAGAGTAAAGGAAAGTGCTACAGGACCGGGAAAGAGACAAAAAAATTTAGTGCAACCAGTTCTAAGAAAAATTGTAGAAATAAAAGATGATGTCACTATTATTAAGAATAAAGCTTGGAAACCTAAAGTTGAAAAATTTAATGAGCAGATCATTGAGGATGAATACTTTACAAGAATGAATAAGTACTATGATCTTTATGATTATGCAGAAAGACTTAATCTGGAGAATGCAGTTGTAAAGCATATGATTTTAGCTAATAAGAAGTTTGATAAAATTCAGGGACAAATACCTGATGATTTATATAATAAACTTGTAAATAGGAAGAAGAGAGCATCAGAGGAGGACACAACTATCAGAGAAAAGCTTGTAAGGAAGCTTTGTGAAATAAGAGATGAAACATATTTCAGTTAGATCATGAAAGCCTTAAGCACCCATCTGAGAACCAAAAGGAGAACCATTCAAATTATGGGAGGTAGATATGAAGAAATTAATTCTAAGACAGAGCAAGCTATAATCAAGGTTATGACAGAAGATGTTGGAGAACCATCAGTTGCAGCAGAGCAAGCAGGTGAGACAGAACAAGAGGAAATTCCCTCTCCTCCAGCCATTAACATTGAAGATGAAACCATAAATGTAGAAGGAACAAAGATCACCTTGGATACTGATGATAATGTATTCAAGAATTTGGAGAACATTGGTGACAATTCAGCCCTTGAAGAGTAGGAAACTACAAAAGGAGAAGAGACAATAGAAACAACTGTTGTGGAACCCCCAGTAATAGAGAAACAAGTACCCATTCCCACTGAAGAATATATCAGTCTTACTCTTGAAACTAGAAAGAAGAATAAGATTGGATCTATGTTTGAGCATTTGGGAAAGGAAGTAGATGATGATGATCAATTGGAATTGATCACATCCTTGAATAAAATCATTAGCAAGAACAAGAAAGTGAAAAGTCTTGAAGGGAGTCTGAAGGAACTTACTAAGAAGTTACAAAGCATTGTAACTACACAAATTACAAAAGCAGACCCTTTGGAGAAAGCAAAGAAGGTAATGAGCACTTTTGACAATGAATTCACAAACTTATCTGATATTGCAAAAGTGAGAGCACAAGCAACCTATGAAACTAGAATGCTTTTGAACTTCAGTCAGAATATCAAGAATAATATCAACAATCTTGATATTTGTATAAAGGACTCGAGGAAGAATTTGGAAATGGGAAAATCTTTGTACATACAGTGCAAAAAAATAGAGACCTTGACAACAAAAGAAGATAAGAAGATGAAGTTGAAGGAAGCATAAATTTAGAATGAATCTAACCTTCTTTCTAGCCCCAATGTGAAGGTATGTAATGTTGAGAAGAAAATTCAGAAGTTATATGATGAAATCAGAGTTTTACAAGATGAGAGAGATAGAAAAATGAAAAGATTCACTCTTTTGAGAGAACATACTTCTATGAAGTTAAGCATTATTGAAGAGCAATTGGAAGAATGTCTTTCAGCTAAGACATCTTTTCAGAAGTTTGACTTTGAAAACCTCCAAGCATGTGAGATAACATCTTATGGACTGAGCGCACTACTCAATGTGGAAGATTCCATTAAGAAATCATGGGAGAAGGAGTTAGAAGCTATGAAGATTTATTTTTTAGATTGTGTTGCAAGCCTAACGGCTTTGCAATAATGAATTATGGTATAATCTTTTTGTGATATAGTTTTGTACCTCTGCTTACCTTATTTTGTCATTGTTGTCAAAGGGGGAGAGATATATAGCAGAAAATTGATAGTATATGATAAGGATTGATAATCTTAGGGGGAGTACTATATTAGAGATAATATTTTTTGAGGAGTTATAAGGATAGTATACATTCTATACTATGGCCACAATTTTGAGATTTTTGAAGTTGTACACATAGCCAATTTTCTCATATGTTGCCACCAATGATGAAGGGGGAGATTATTGGAAATTTGGCTGAGTTGATTACATAGATGTTTTGATTATGGAAACATATGATCCACATGAAGATCTCACAGGTCAGAGAGCAAGTATGACAGAGCGCAATGCAAATTTGTCTAAGTGTGAGACAGTATTTTCACCAGTGAACCTGGACACAATTTTTGTTTGTGATGTTGATTGGAGTAATTTCAGTGCTTGCGCACTTAAAAATAGACTCTATGATGTCTATTGAACACCCATCTCAAAGCACAAGATAGTATGGAAAGTATGGAAGAAGTTATGACAGTTTTATTGAAGACAATGTCAAGCCGACAAGACAAAATATGAAGACAGAATTAGTAAAGAGTTAAGGGATTATTTTGTTTATCAAAATAATGACTTAACAATATAAAGGGATGACATCCAAGATGTTTACTCTTGGATAAAGTTATTTGTATAAATGTAATTTTAATTTTAAGAAAAGTATAGTGGAAATAGTTGACAATATAGATGTATGATGAAGTAATGAAATGTAATGAAGCAGCGATGTGAAATATATGATGCATATGTGAAAGAGCAGCGAAGAGATATTGATGCAAGTAGTATAAGGTTATGTACCTTAACCTATTTTTGTAATCAGTGTATATTGTACATTACTTGTTTGGGCAGTGGGCTCATCTGGTAATCACATTTTGTACTGCCAATTCCTAACAGGGTTGAGGCTTCTAACAAGGCATATAGTCCCTTAATCAGGACTAATGCACTATATGCTTGTAATAGACTCCTAACAGGGTCAACATCCTTAACAGGATACTTTTGTTTAGTGGATCTTTGTGGGTACCATCCCCACCGGGGTTTTCCCTTGGCTAGGGTTTCCTCGAGAACAAATAATGTGTTATAAGTTCTTTAGTTTTATTGCTATGCATATTGTTTAGCTTCTTATGTTATGCATGTATAAAGATAATCTGTTATATCCATAATTGGGCAAAAGATAAAGTTTGTAGAATACTAATTCACCCCCCCTCTCAGTATTCCCTATTTCTAACATAGACTTGTTATCCTCCTTTCCTTGTTGCTCCCCATGACTATGGTCCCTAGCCTCCTCTTTTTTTCAATCTTCTTAGTGGTAGTTTTCTTGTTCTTACTTTTCCCTGAGCTTTTAGTGAAAGTATCATCCTCATCAAGAGAGACAAGAAGGCCCTTTTTAATTTTTTGGCTAGTACCCTTTTTGTCATCCAAAATTTTCTTCTTGATGAGAGGAGATTTTCTCTTTTTCCTTTTAGGGTTAGTGTCATCCTCCTCATAATTTATGTCTTTGAGCTCAGAGTCTGAAATCTCAATCTTCTTCTTAACTTTGTTAGAAGTTCCCCCTCTCTTATTTACTTTCCCTTTGGTGCTATAACCCAGAGTCTTCGAGTCATCCTCTATGTCTTCTTCAAATTTTTCTCCTGAGTCCTCATCCTCGGTCTCCTCATCACCAGGGGCCTTACCCTTGAGAAAGGGGTCTTTCAATTTTTTTCATCTTCAAAAAATTATAGATTGAAACCATTAAACCCTAATGGGAGGTATGGTCACCTTTAGGGTCATCCTGGAGGTCCTTCATAGTATTTTTATTGAGCTCATGAGGTAATAAGGGATACTTATCAAATCATCCTGCTTGAAATGGTTCAGAATTACAAAGTGGTGCCCGTAGACCCAAGAGAATCTACCATCCTAAGTCAAGTAACTAATAGCCACATAAAAAATGAAATGCCATGGGTGACTAATTTTACTAGGGAAAAAAACCCACCAACCTTTTTAACCAATCTAGCCGCCTATTCTTCACTTTCAATAAATCTTTCATAGGCTCTGTTAGAGTAACTCTTGTCTTGGTAGAATTTCATACCGTTCGTAGGTAGCCCCATGGCCTTAGCAACCAAATATTTAGTAATTTCAATCCAATGGTTGTTGAAATAGATTTTTTCATTCTTCCAGTTCTTGATGAAGAATTTAGTGATCATCGGGTTGTGGTCTCAAAGCTTCTCCATATAAACAATGAAATCACTTTTTTTGAGAATTTCCAAAACATTCTCCTTTTGTGTCCACTCAATGCAACTTGCCGGCTCAAACCATTTCTTTCTACCACCATTCTCTCAATTTGATTTTTTCTTTGCATAATTTTTTTGAATGATTGACCCTCTAAATTCTTGGTGTAAATAGCGTTCTTCGCAAACACCCAGAATCCATGAGAAGTGGCATGATGATTCCAAGTGGCTACGATAGATATGACCATATAATTATTAATCCTTATAAAAATCATTTTTTCCCCCATCATTTATCAATTTTTTTTCATTCCTTTGAGTTACGTAGATTCTATCCTTTATTATGATAGATCTTATATCGTATGGAATACTTTCTTCATTTAGCCAAGAGGTTATGTTGTCATTTTTGCATTTGTAGTTGGTTGCCCAGTCAGCAGCTCCATTTGCTTCATGATAGACGTAGGTGATTATGCAATTATTCATAGTACTTATGACATCCTTAGCATTTTTAATAATGTTTTCAATCGAGAAAGAAGGAGAAGAAACCTTAGTTAGACATTTTGTTATGTACAAAGAGTCCCCTCCAACCAAAGATTTTTACATTTGAACTCTTTGGCTAAGAGAATACCATGGTAAGCAACCATGGCCTCAACCAAATGGTTACTATGGATTCCAATTGGAATGGATCTCATAGCTTTACATATACTAGTATCATCACGGATCACAATGCCACAACCAAAAATACCTGGATTCTCCTTAGAGGCACCATCAAAGTTCACCTTCATCCATCTAGTAGGGGGATTTTCCCAAGTATCTTCATCCCTAGGATTGTTTCAATCTTCATTTTTAGCATGAATTCTCCAATTCTTTAAAATTGCAATATCCTCATTCCCTCTCGTATTAGAATTGAGGTCCATAATTCTATAATTTTCAATTATGAAGATTTTTTTTTTTCAAAAAAAACCTTGGAAGGAATAGACTTGTCTCTGAAGATTCTGTCAGTCCTCTCTTTCCAAATAGCCCAACAAACATGAGATAAAGCAATTTTCCATATTCTTTTAATATCCTTATTCCTGATTGTAATATCCCAAGAGTTGAACATTCTCTATATATCAAGAGGGAGGAACCATTCAAGATTAAAATAAACCATCAGAAAAGACCAAATTTCATGAGCAAAGGGGCATTGAATGAATAAGTGATTGACAATTTCTTCTTCTTTCCTGGACAAAAAAACACATGTTAGGAAAACACAAACCCCTTATCTTGAGGTTATCAAGAGTAAGGATTTTATTTTGTAGCATCATCCAAAATAATATATTTATTTTGGGAGTTAGGCCTTTTATCCATGCTTTGTCCCATAAGGGAACCTCATAATTGACATAGTTTAGGTTATAAGCTGATCCCACAAAGAAATTACCACTAGGGGTAAATTTCCATATCAAAGTATCTTCCCCGCCATATAAAATAGAATCATTAAGGATTATATTCAAGGAGTGAAGAGTAGGATCAATAGTAGAAAGATCTATCCATTGACTATTAACCTAGTAGCCAGCAACTTTAGAACTAATTTTGAGTTTACAAATTTTAGATTGATGACCCCAATTGGGGTTCTCTACAAGTGGAAAATCACCAGCCCATGTATTTTCCCAAAAGTCAATCTTATCCCCTTTGCTAACTTTCCATTCAACCCCTCCCTGAATGATATTTTTAGCCTTAGTAACATTCTTCCAGATGCACGAACCAACATGGTTATCTTCACTTGCTAGAAAATTATGGAGAGAAGGAATGTTCCTCTTATATTTATTATTCCATATAGTACTCCATTCCCCCTTAGACCTATAACCCCTCCAACCAAGCTTAGCAAGAAGGGAATCATTCAAGCTTCTTATCCTTCTGATTCCAAGACCTCCTTTCATCTTAGGCGTGCAAACCTTTTCCCAAGAAATAAGGGCAAGTCTCTTATCTTTTTAAACTCCAGACCATAGGAAATTTCTTTGGATCTTTTCAATAGCTTCAACACATTTGTTAGGAATCCTAAGAAGACTTAAAACATAAATAGGAATACTCTGAAGGGAAGATTTCAGTAGTTGAACTTTGTCATCCTGACTAAGAAGAACCCCTTTCCATCTAGCAATTTTTTTGTGAAATTTATCAACTATGGTGCTCCAAAAAGCTTCAAGGGGATTGAGACCAAGGGGGAGACCCAAATAGGTAGCAGGGAGCTAGCCAATTTGGCACTCCATAATTTTGCTAATTTTAGTTTGTCTGTAGTCCAGAGTATTTATGAAATAAATAAAGCTTTTGTTCTAATTGATAGTTTGACCAGTAGCATTGTTGTATTTTTTTAGAACATTTTTAAGATTCCTAGCTTCAGAAATAGTTGCTTCTCCCAAAAAAATAGAATCATCCACAAACTGTTGGTGGGAGCAGACATAGTTGGAAGATGAAGGTCTGAGCCCTTTTAGGTTGCCATTTTGGACAACAATGTCTATGAATCTTCCCAAGCATTCAGCCATTATAAAAAATAGCACAAGAGAGAGGGGATCCCCTTTCCTTAGGCCTCTCGAGGATTTTAAAAAGTGGGAAGGAGATCCATTAACTAAGATAGAGAAGGTAGCTAAAGTGATAAGCTGCATTAAAATCTTAGTAAAATTAATATTAAAGCCAAAAGCAAGGAGATTTTTTTGTAAAAAACCAAGTCAACTCTATCATAGGCTTTACAAAGATCAATTTTCAGGACAAACCCTTCTTTCTTAGCCATAAACAAAGAATAAATATTTTCATTAACCGTGATGATAGAGTCCAAAATCTGTCTGCCTGGAACAAAGCCAGTTTGTTGGTGAGAGATAATCCTAGGAAGGAGATTCAACATTCTAGAAGTAATCACTTTATAAATAATCTTGTAGGTGGAATTACAAAGAGTGATAGGCCTAAAGAGATCCATAGCATCTGCCCCTACCTTTTTAGGGATAAGAGCAATAAAGGTACCATTGATTTCTTTAAGGATTCTTTTAGATCCAAAAAATTCTTTAACAACATCAGAGACATCCTTACCAACAATAGACTAGTACATTTAAAAGAAGAACATAGGATATCCATCATGGCTTCAGGATTTGCTACCTTCAAAGGAAAAGACAACCCTCCTAATTTAATCATTAGAAGGAATAGCATTGAGAAACAAATTGTCATTGTCGGTAAGGATTTTAGGGATGCTTACCAAGATTTCCTGTTTAGAATTCTAGTCCAGTCCTCTCTTTTTTGGGTCAACCAATAGGTAAGTCTATCTTCCCACTTGTTAGAAATATTTCAAATATGTCTGAAGGGAAATACACTATTTCTATTCCCGATCAAGTCATTGACCATAATATAAAAAGAATGGAAAATTATTTAGTTGGTCGATTAATTGGGGTTAGACCTAATATTGAAGTTATTTGAGCCTTTGTTAACAAAAGATATAATCTAAAAGGATAGGTGTGTTAGAAAGTAAAGTCCACCAAGATAATTGAGAGGGGGGGGGGGAGTGAATCAGTTATTAGATAATTATAACTTTTATCATCTTCAACAACATTAAACCATATAAGTAATATAATTACCAACCATAGAAAGATATTCATACACAATAACACAATGACACAAGATATGTTGACTAGGGAACCTCTTGATTAAAGAATAAACCCCAGTGGGAACGATGCCCACAAAAGATACACTAATATGAATATTCCTTGTGAGAGGATGGACTCTATTAGGAGTCTTATGAAATACATTCAGTACATATGAATCCTTGTTAGGAGATTTTGAATCCCTGTTAAAAGATTCTAACCCTGTTAAGAGTTATGGAAGACAGAAGGAGCCATTGCCCAAACAGCTTCAAGGTAAGATCATTGAACACACTGTCCAAATAATCTTTGCATTACTCAATAGAATAATATGTTACCTCTTCTCTGATTGTGCCAAACCACACTCATTGTTACATTAGATCTTTTTACCTCGCATGTCTTCCTTCACATATTCGCTTTCATACTTAGCTCTTTTCTTCACTTCATGCATATAGCATCACACACAACCACTACTTCTATATCAAAAATCCATTACAAAAAGGAAATAAATTCCTTTCTTTATACCATACTCAAATAATTACAAATGAGTTGGCATACAATTACAAAATAAAAGTTTCCATATGCTACACCAAAATTACACAAAACTATCGGCTTCCAAATACAATAAATCTTCACTCGTATGACCTCAAAGTCTACACTATTATCCACATCACTATCAATGTGTCTTCAACTTCCCTTTAACTTTGCAAAACTATATTCCATCCTGATTGGGAGATATCATCCGATTTCCACAAACCGCTACTCAGGAACATTGCCTGAATACTACTTCTACCAAAATGCTTATAACTTCCATGAATAAATGAATTACTACCTATTCTCTTAACCATATACATATAACATATCAAAGAGTATAACCTCAACATCACATAGCTCCAACTACAATAACCCACGTGCACTAATCCAAACTCTGTCTGCTTCTTTGCAAGTCTTCGGTAAATCACTGTGTTGACATCAATGACAATCATAGTCATGAATGCAACAAAAAATGCTATAGAATGGCTTCCAAAAATTTAGCATTCATTCTTGACAATCTCCCCCATTGGCATTGATGGCAACATAGATGAAAAACATCCAATGTTCCAAAAATCAAATACTGCAACACTGCTGCTTCAAATCCTCTTTATCAATCAAATCTTGCTTCGTTTTCCTATTCAGTTCTCTTCAACAGATGTCTCAGATGGTTTTTCATGTATACTTCTCCCCCATTGACATCAATGAAAGAAATTTCATCACTATGTCAACAACAGCTCAATGTCAAAAGACACTAATCAGAAAATACATTCACTAGAGTCCTCATGACTCAGCTCAGATACACATACTCCCCCATAGAGGAAGTACCAACATCTATTCCAGAAGAAGGATAAGGCTCATATACCACTAGATGGATGTAACCAACTACATCACTTTTCAAAAGTAGGCTGGGGCATAACCCCAATCATACCTCTCAGATACTCAAATGTATCCTTAGGCAAAGGCTTTGTGAATATATCTGCTATATGCTCCTTTGTACTTATGTACTCAAGTTTGACTTCTTTTTCAACAACTTTCTCTCTTACAACATGATACTTAATCTCTATATGCTTTGTCTTAGAATGTAATACAGAATTCTTAGACATACTAACTATGCTGGTGTTATCACAATGTATGACAAGTTTAACAAAATTTATTCCAATATCCTTCAGCATTTGCTTCATCCAAATTATCTGGTTACAATTGTTTGCTACTGCTACATATTCTACTTTTGTTGTGCTTTGTGAGATATAATTCTACTTCTTTCTTATCCAAGAAACCAATCTTTCTCCAAGGAAAAATGCTCCACCATTGGTGCTTTTCTTATCATCAACATTTCCTCCCCAATCAGCATCTGTATATGAACATAGGGTAAAATCATCAGATTTTTCATACCATAGTCCATAGTCCATTGTGCCTCTTAGATATCTCAATATCCTCTTTACTGCTGCATAATGTGATTCTCTAGGTTCAGCTTGAAATCTTGCTACAATTCCAACTGAATGTGCTATATCAGGTCTTGTATGAGTCAAATACTGCAATCCTCCAATCATAGATCTGTATTTCTTCTATTCTACTACATGAGTCTCATTTGTGCTAGATAGCTTATGTCCAGTCACCATGGGTGTTCCAACTAGTTTATGATTCTCCATTCCAAATATTTTCAACAAGTCATTCAGGTACTTTGTCTGACTTACAAAGATACCATCATTTTTTTATGTTATCTGTAATCCCAAAAAGTATTTCGTTTCACCAATCCTACTCATTTCAAATTTAGTCTTCATTTCATCAACAAATTTGTCAGTAGCTTCATCTTCTCCTCCAAAGATAATGTCATCAACAAAAATAACTATAACCAACAAACCATTTTCAATTTCTTTTGTGTACAAATTGCTATTAGCTATTCCTTTTGTAAATCCCAATTTAATCAAATACTTATCCAGTCTTGCATACCAAGTTCTAGGTGCTTGTTTAGGTCCATATAAAGCTTTCTTCAATTTACATACCATGCCCGCTTCTTGAGTTAAGGGAAAAACTTCAGGCTGTTCAATGTAGACTTCTTCTTCCAATTCTCCATTCAGAAATGCTGACTTCACATCCATTTGATATACTTTGAATTTCTTGTAAGCTGCATAAGCCAAAAACATTCTTACTACTTCAATTCTTGCAACAGGTGCAAAGGTTTCTTCATTGTCAATTCCTTCTTGCTGTGAGTAACCCTTACATACCAATCTTGCTTTGTTTCTCACTACTTCTCCTTGTTCATTCATCTTGTTTCTGAATACCCATTTAGTTCCAATAACATTCTTGTCTTTAGGTCTAGGGACCAATTCCCATGTGTTGTTCTTCTCAATTTGATCTAGTTCTTCTTTCATAGCATTAGTCCAACTTTCATCTTCACAAGCTTCATTAGTAGTCTTAGGTTGAATTTGAAAAATCAAACATAACTATTCTTGTGCCTTATTTCAAGTTAGAACTCCTCTTTTGATGCTCCCAATAATTTGTCCAATAGGATGATTTCTTAACAAACTCTTGCTAGGTGTCACTATCTTAGATCTCTCTTCAAATGTAGGTTCTTCAATGACTTCACTGTGGCTTTCATTCAACAAATCACTGTTAGTTTCATAAAATAATTCAGTAGATCCAGTGTTAGGTTTAGGATGAGCTTCTTCATCTGATTTATAATCAAGCATTCTTTCCTGAATTTTGAACTTTTCAACAACTTTAACATTTCCGCTTTCAACAATAGTCTTAGTTCTTTTATTGTAACATCTATAGGCTTTTCTTTTCAAAGAATATCTGAGAAATATACCTTCATCACTTCTAGGATCAAACTTTCCAATATCATCATCTCTCTTTATATAAATTTGCTTCCAAAAATTCTAAAATACTTAACTGAGGGTGCATGTCCAAACCATAATTCATAAGGTGTCTTGTTTGTGTCTGCTCTGATTTGTACTCTGTTCATTATATACACTATTGTGTTCACTGCTTCTCTCCAGAATATCTACGCCAAATCATTCTTAAACAACATAGCTCTTGCTACTTCAGTCACTGATCTATTTCTTCTTTCTGCAATGCCATTTTGTTTAGGTGTTCTAGGGGCTGAATACTGTCTCTTAATGCCATTTTCTTCACAAAAGATGTTAAAATCTCTAGAAGTAAATTCTCCACCTCTATCAGATCTCAAACATTTAATCTCCATTCCAGATTCATTCTCAACTTTATTCTTAACAATTTTAAACTTATCAAATGCTTCAGATTTTTCTTTAAGAAATGCAATCCACATCATTCTTGTAAAATCATCAACAAGAATCATAAAATACCTTTCTCCATAGAATCCTCTAGTTCTGGTAGGACCGCTCAAATCTATATGAACAATTTTCAGCTTTTCTATAGATGCAAACTTCTTACTATGAAAAGAACTTCTCTTCTATTTAGCCATTACACATTCTTTGCAAATCATGTTAGTAGGCTTCATAATTTGAGGTAAATCTCTTATTGCAAGTGTAGTACTTACTTTCACAATGTTATCAAAGTTTATATGACAAAAGCTTCTATGCCATAACCAACTGTTATCAATCTTAGTAATCAAACATGTCATCTCAGTAGCATTCAACTGAAATACATTACCTCTGGTTCTAGATCCAGTTCCAATCATATTTCCATCTTTATCCTTTATCACAAAGTTTTCTTAGTAAACCAAACTTGATATTCCTTATCAACTAACTATCCAACACTCAAAAGATTATGTTTCAATCCATCCACAAAATAAACATCATCAGTATTAGTCTTTCCATCAAGAGTAATAGATCCTATACCTTTAATCAAACAAGGTGCATTGTTTCCAACTCTGACAACTCCTGCATCATATTCATTAAACTTTATGAACTTTTTCATGTCTCCAGTCATATGATGTGAACAACCACTGTCTACAATCCAATTAGCTTTCTTTTCAACTTGAGAAACTAAAGCTTTTTCTTCCTTAACATCAGTTTCATGATTCTCTTCTTTAATTGCTACAAATCCTATGTCATCATTATTCTCAATATCACTTTCACTTAAAGTTCTTTCTATAGTAGCTTCAAGATCTTCATTAGCATAATAACATTTTTAGATCTTCTAGGTTTGAAATTGTTTCTATACTTTTTAACTATCTTAGGACATTTAGATGCAAAATGACCATATTCTTGACAAGTCCAACATTTAAATATTTTCTTACCGTCTGGTTCTCTTTTCACAAGCAAGGTAATACCTTCTTCAATCTTCTTGTCTTCTTCATTTCTAGATCTATTGCTGCCAGCATAATCTCCACTCACATTGATGCTTCTTAACAAAGTAGGGTGAACACTAAGAGTATTGAATGCTATCTCCATTCTAGGTAAGTCTCCTGATAATCTCAGGTTCATTTCTGTTGCTTCCAATCTTCCAAGAAGAGTTTCTCTTGTAAAGTTTGTAGTACAAGGTATAACTTGTTCAATCATCTATGTTGTCTACTTAAATATAGGAGTCAATGTCCTCAGAATTTTTCATATCACTTCATTCTTTGTCTTTGTTCCTCCACAAGATTTTATACCTGTAATAATTTCTGACATTCTACCAATATAACTTCTAATAGATTCATCTTCCAACATTCTTATATCTTCAAATGCACATATCCAATTATGTAATCTAACTCTTTTTGAATGTTCATCACCTTCAAAAGTAGAGTGTAAAGCATTCCAAATTTCATGAGATTTTTTCAAATATTTTACTTGATTGTACCCATTCTCCGGAAGTGCAGTCAAAAGTGGTTCTTTGCAAGTATGTTACCCATGAATAGATCTCTCTCATCTGCATTACATGTTTCAAGATTGTCCTCTTCAATAATAGTCTTATCATTCTTTATAATCAACCAATAACCTGGTCCTAAACATAGTAGGTGTGTCTTCATCTTTTCTTTCTAGCTGCCAAAATTTACTCCATCAAACTTAGGGATTTCTTTCTTGAAATTCACCATGGATCTCCTTAAGCTGTTAAACTTTTTTTTCAAGGACCTGCCACTTTGATACCAATTGTTAGAAAGTACAGTCCACCAAGATAACTGAGAGGGGGGGGGGGGGGGGGGGGGGTGAATCAGTTATCAGATAATTATAACTTTTATCATCTTCAACAACATTAAACCATATAAGCAATATAATTACCAACCATAGAAAGATATTCATACACAATAACACAATGACACAAGATATGTTGACTTGGGAACCTCTTGATCAAAGAGTAAACCCTGGTGGGAATGATGCCAAAAAAAGATGCACTAATATGAATATTCCTTGTGAGAGGATGGACTCTATTAGGAGTCTTATGAAATACATTCAATACATATGAATCCTTGTTAGGAGATTTTGAATCCCTGTTAAAAGATTCTAACCCTGTTAAGAGTTATGGAAGATAGAAGGACCCACTGCCCAAAAAGCTTCAAGGTAAGATCACTAAACACACTATCCAAATAATCTTTGCATTACTCAATAGAATAATATGTTACCTCTTCTTTGACTGTGCCAAACCGCACTCACTGTTACATCAGATCTCAATTTCATATCTTTGTACCTCGCATGTCTTCCCTCACATATTCACTTTCATACTTAGCTCTTTTCTACACTTTCATCCACATCACTATTAATGTGTCTTCAACTTCCCTTTAATTGCACAAAACCAAATTCCATCTTGATTAGGAGATATCATCTAATTTCCACAAACCGCTACTCAGGAACACTGCGTAAATACTGCTTCCACCAAAATGCTTATAACTTCCATGAATAAATGAATTAAAGCTCTTAACCATAGAAATATAACATATCAAAGAGTATAACCTCAACATCACATAGCTCCAATTGCAATAACCCATGTGCACTAATCCAAACTTTGTCTACTTCTCTGCAAGTCTTCGATAAATCACTATGTTGACATCAATGAAAATCATAGTCATGAGTGCAATAACAAATACTACAGAATGGCTTCCAAACATTTAGCATTCATTCCTAAAAAGGTGGATGTTATTACCATGAATAAAGGATATCTATCTTTTTTTTTCTCATGCGAAGAAGAAAGGAAGCAGACTATTAGTAGTGGACCATGGTGCATATGAAGAAGCACAATGTTTTTACAGAAGTGGTACCCAAACATGACACTTAATGGGGACTTTATAGTCCAAATCCCTATCTAGATAAAGATCCATGTTCTTCCTCTTGAGTATTGGACATTTTAAGATGTCTTTGTAGGAATAGCAAGTTCATTTGGTGAACTTCTCTCTATTGACCATGTTACAGCCTCAAGAAGAAGATTGACACATGCTAGAATATGTGTCAAAATTGTCCTTGAAGCTGACATACCGGAGCAAATAGAAATAGAATCTAAGCTTGGTAAATGGACACATAAGATAGAATATGAAATAATACCCTTTTCTTGTTTTCGATGTAAAAAGGCTGGGCACTGGGCTAAGAAATGCCTGACAAACACTTCTAAGAAATTTTAGCAAAAAAAGATCTAGAAACCAATTGGAAAGAATGGAGAATCCTCAGATGGAGTGGTCAGCTCTATTCCAAAGAAATTTGAGGAAAAGACTGATGGAATAGAAAGATCTGAATATGAAAAAAAAAATAATAAGAAAGAAAATGAAAAAGGACATATAATCCAACATAAAGCATTATCTCTTTTATAATAGTAGGAGTGGGAGCAAGCAGTGTAGTACTAGACCACAAATAGATATCATTTGTACTAATGGCATAGGTAGGGTATTTGGTAGGATCTATTGCATAAACATTTTTTTGTGGAGATGGAGATCTATTATTAGGATATTGTTGAGGCTAGGAAAAAAGCTAAGTAGGCCTTGGAGGATTTGTAGTGGCTACAAGAGGCAAAAAAAGTACCTTCTGTGGTGGCAAAGGATGTGGCTGCAGAAATCCCTAGGGTTGATTTGGCCATTGCTGGCCTCCTCGCCATTGTTGATTTTGCTGCCAATTACCCAATGGTGGCTACCATGCCCCTTGGGGTTTTTTCCAATTCCCTTGGGATTTTTTCCATTGAGGATTTGGATGATTTGGCCATTGTTGTTGAGGATTATTCCAAGGAGAGTATTGATAATTCATAGGAGGTTTCCATTGATTACTATAAAATGGACCATTAAATGTAAGAGGATCCTGAGGCATACCTTGTCATTGAGCACATGGCCTTCATTGTGCTATGAAGAATACTTTCACATCCTCTCCTTCCATTAGATTGAAATCAATAGGTAGTTATGTAGCCTCCATATTAGCAACTAGCTTACACCAATAATCTTTCTTCTTTTGTCTACAATGGGGGCATAAATCTGCCAAAATAGCTTTAGCCTCTTCATGTTTCTTTTTGGCTTGCCAAGTATCCATCTCAGTGGCCATATTCGCTTGTACATTTGGGACCTTTTTCAAACAGTCGATCATCAGAATTGGGATGGTTTATTATCGCTATTACGATACCACCCACTTTCACAGTTTTGAGATAAAAAAAAGTGATGACTACGATGGGCATTGTAATTAAGATGACTATAGTTGTCACAAAAAGGGGGTTTCAACACAGTGAATACACCATCGTGTCTATTTGTAGCCGTCCCAATTTCAACGGGTAGACGTCAGATGGAGTTAGTTTACCGACAGAAATGTTGTACATGCAACAGCTAACCGCCCTAATGTTCTGACAGATAACCGTCATCAGTAGATTATCTACCGATGGAAATGGTGTGCATGTGATAGTTTTGCGTCGAAAGTTTCTGATAGATTGTCATCACTTTTCTAGTGACATCGTAATTATGATGAAATTCATAATTTTTTTTTTAAAATATATATTTGTCGATCGAGTTTGTATCGATTCAAAACAGTTTTCTTGCAAATCTAGTTGATGAAGGGTGCTCCCCTTAATACCACAAACACATAATAGGAATAGAGAAATAACAACAATATGCAAGAATAGAAAATGGGCTTCTTATTATCTCCACAAATGTGGAATTACAAACTTTCAGAATTACAATATGCAAAGCCACATGGGCATTCCCTTACAATATTCTATAAGAAAAAGCCTCAAATTAATACCCAGATTTGCTACCCAAAACTATCCCAAACTACCTAAGACAACACTACAACCTTCCTTATATAGGCAATTCTTTTCACCGCCTGGGAAGGTTCTAGAATTTTAGCCAACAACGCCGACCAAACTTAGAATTATTTTATTTTTCAATTTTTTACATCAAAGTTGGCTCAAAATAACTTTTGAAACCCAAACAAAAATTTTGAAGGAAAATCATTTTTCACCATTTCAGGTCGCCCAATTTCCGAAGACCATAAGTCATCGCCAGTTGATCCAATTGACTATTATAACCCCATTCTGGAAAAGCCACGAAGCGCTCTACAGGCTTGACTCACACAAACACCTTTCTACCAAATTCTTGACCTCATCCGAGGCCTCTAAAGCCTTCAAAACTGAGTTCAAAGTTTCCATACCCTGTTACCAATACCAAAAATCTTCAATATCTACAAAGCTAGACTTGATCTGTCAATGAAACTCTACTGGCAGGCTGATATGACCAAAATGAACCTCCAAGGAAGAAATCAAAACATTCCAATATCAAATGACTGTAATACCCCAAAAATGGGCTATAAGTTCATTAATCTCCTACATCTTCAATTCGAACAAAATCGACATCAAAGTCCTAACCTAAGGCACATCTAAACATCATCGAATCATAATTGATTATCTTAAATTTTGCATCGGGGAATATTCCTAGTAATATTCCTAATTATCTTAATTATCTTTAATTTAATGATTATTTGGCGATAAATCACATTTATCCTAAGTTTGATTAATTGAATATTTTCATATTTAATTAATTAGATTTAATATTTGCCACTTAATTATGTAATTAAATTTAATTCTATCTATTATTAATTGTATTATTTAATTTTGACAATAAATCAAAATTCCTATCTTTAATTGATTAAATTCTTATTTAATTAATTAAAGCATGTTGTCATTATTTAATAGTATAATTTTTAATAAAAGTTTGAATAAATAGTTAATTAACCCATAAATTAATTAATTATTTTCAAAAATCAGTTGAGTTGAGGATAAATCACTTTATTTATTTATTTAATTCTTAATTATTATGCATATTCAAAAGAAACAGTTAAACTCCAAATCAGAAAATCAATGCAAGTTATTGATTTTTTGGAACTCAACATCCTTTTGGAGTTCAAAAAGCTGATCTAAACTCTAATTTGAGTTAAAAAGCTATTTTTGCATGATTTTGAGAATTAACTATCTTTCATGATCAGATAACTCAAAAATCAAGCTGAGTTTATTTGAGTGATTTATGGCTTTTATCCATGCACCTCCCAAGCCCTGGATTTCTATAAATTAAGGCTTTAGCTCTTCACAAATCATCTCATATTTTGCACAATCACGCTGGAGAATTGGAATTGAAGAATCAAAGCTCTTGCGAATCGACATCTTTGTGAGATCAATCTTATTTTTGCATTCATATTACATATCATTGTTAGATTCATAGCATATCAGTTTTCAATAGTATTCATATCATATCAGTTTTTATCATTCTTATTGCATAGAAAATATCAAAAATATAGATTAATTGCATTTATTCCATATTTAGAATTGCATTCAAATCCTTTATTTAGGTGTCGTCTAGGTCACTGATCTCGATTACAATCTGAGAACATTAATCTCGCACCTATTAGAAGGCAGTAAATCGCTTGGTTAGATAGCTTTCAATTTTGCACGATTTTGATTATCACTAACCTCTAATGTTTTACTGAGTGTTGTGTCTACAGATCAGGTACAATTTTCACACACACAATGACCAACTTACTAAAAATAGAAAGTTTCCATAAATAGCAGCTCTGCACAAGATAACCCTTATTGAAAAGAAACCAGAAATATTTTTGGGTGATGCAAGATTGCTCTTACACCCAGGATGCTCTTGCATTAGACACCCGAGGTAATTTGAGAAGTGACCCCATCACATCTCAGGTGTGAAGAGGGAAACCAAGATGGTTAACCTCCTCCTTTGTCAGCCATGATAAACCTTCAACATGTCATCCTTTCCATTTGACCAGATATTCTTCATATGTCCTATTCCTTGTACTTCTACCAACATGACTATCTAATATGTCCTCAATCTCCTTGGTATCTGAGCTAGTTGCTAGAATAATCCACTAGGCTATTGTGATGTCATCTTCAACACCTCCCTCATGATACTCTATCAAATCTAAAATATTAAATACTGGTGAAATATTCATCTCAGTAGGAAACTCTGCCTCATATGCATTTCCTGAATTATGCTTCTTCAGTATCTTACATGGCCCAAACTTCTTCATTTTCAACTTTTTATATGTACCAACTGGAAATTGCTCCTTCTGCAAATGAACCATCACTTCATCTCCAACCTGAAATTCCTTATGCCTCCTTTTCTCATCTGCCTTAGCCTTATACTATGCATTCATCTTGGTAATGTGCTTCCTCACCTCCTCATGGATGTTCTTCAAGTGCTCAGCTTTAGCACTACTTATTTCTCCTTTACCTATCTTTCTCAACTCAAATGCATTTCTGGGACTACTTCCATATACAATTTGTGGATGATGTGATGAACTAAACTTCAAATCTATCTCCAAGTCTTCACTTTCTGCTAGTGTCATTCTGTGTACTGCCTTATTTGGAAAATTGGCTCCTGAAATCAAGTCCATTTGATGACTAATCTTTCTTACTAGTGGTAATCGATCAGGCACATTATTGGATACAATATCCTGAAACTCATTCAATAATTATGCAACTTCTAAAGCTACATCTTCTACTTCCTCTTTCCTAGCCTTTGGAATTAAGGTAAAACACATATGCTCATGCCACATACCATCTAAGAAATTTTCTCCATCAACAAAAGTTATTCTTGCATTACCACATACCTTTTCTTTTGTTTCCTTCAATGGCTTTAGCTTATGTCACACTCCATCCTTTGTCAGAGAATAGGTATTGATGCAGGAGCATCTTGGGACTTTGAGCAATCTTGCATCAACCAAAAAAACATTTCCTAATTTTTTGTACCTGTTCGCTATTGTTTTCTTTATAATCTTTGCATTTGATGGTTTCATGGTGTGTGAAGCTTACATTATTTTGAGGACCTATTTGGGAACCTTCTCCTGTGAGCACATAAAGTTTGGATGGACTATTTTAACGTTACAGTTGTTTTCCTTGCCATTGGAACTGCATTTTCCTACAATTTTGGTGCTGATTGTTCATGTTGGTGACCTTGATCCATAAGGAATAAGAATTTTTTATCTTAAATACTTTTAGAGGACCTAAACTAATATCATTTCCCAAGAGCACAAGCCCTAATTCATTATGAGTAAAAAGTTATGCCCATTTTTCCTCAAGACCTATTTTCTGCCATTTTTTGGGTGTAACGTGTGGTGTTTCTTCTTGCGCACTTACATGTGATCAAATGGGGCCTTGTGTAGTTAAAGGAATTTTTTTGGGTCATTTGAGGACCTAAATCCAAAGTCACATCAATTTATATTAATTTTACCATTAGTTTTGGTTTAAATCTTCCAGACTGGACCTATAATGTAATTAAATGCCTAATTGGCCGACCTGTGGCTTAGCTAGCTATATAAAGAGTCTAGATTGATGTAGTAGGGAATCAAGAGGGATGAGGAGTGAGATATAGGAAGGATTATCAAGATATATCATTGGAAACAAAGATAGGATGCAAGCTATAGTTCTGATTTCATAATTCTCATTGTATAAGGCTGAAACCCTGAAGGCCTCACAGTCGGGCATGTTGAAAGAAATAATATAATTCTCTATTGTTGTTGCCAGTTGATTGTCTCATATCCATTGTGATTTCATTTATTTCATGTGAGATATTATATTCCTTCCATTTTTTAACTCTGAGCAGGGCTTGGTTGTTGATTCAAGTGGACTCAATTCTGCTTGATTCTGCTTGTATCTGTCATGCCCCTGGGTCAAGTGGTATCAGAGTAGGTTCTTTCTTATGGATTGGATCTTGGAGAACCTTATTGGATTGGTTTTAGGGTGGTAGATCTGAGATCTAACCTATAACTTGTAGAAGGTTACGATGTTGTTGGAACTTAATTGTCAAGATGGTTCATGGTAGAGGAAATGATAATGCTATCATGGATATGTTGAGGCAGATTGCAACTAGGCTTGAAGCTGTAGAGATAGCCCAGAGAAGAGGAGAAAATCTTGAAGATGTTAGTGATGAAGAAGAAGAAGCAACACCTAATGTTGAACCTGAAGTTGAACAGGATGATGAAAGACTTTTGAGAGTTTTGTCTAAGGCTAACTCCAGACCTGTGGTTGAAGTTGCTTGCTATGATGGAAGACTTGAGACCGATACACTTTTGGATTGGATCTCTGAGATGGATAAATACTATGAGTATGAAGGTAATCCTAATAATAAGAAGGTTAAGATAGCAGTCACAAAGTTGAAAGGTTGTGCATCTCTTTCGTGGGATCATTTGCAAACTGAGAGATAGAAGAGAGGAAAAGAAAAGATCAAGACATGGATGAAGATGCTTGGAAAGATGAAGAAAAAGTTTCTTCCAGCTGACTACCAAGTTAGTCTGATGAGAAAAATGCAAAATCTGAGACAAAAGGACATGAGTGTGAAGGAATATACTGAGGAATTTTACAAATTGGATATCAGATCTGGACATATGGATGATGAAGTTGAGAAGGTGGCTAGATATTTGAATGGCTTAAGGACATCTATTCAAGATGAGATCATCTATGTGAAGATTGATAGCGTGGAAGAAGCATATCAATTTTCTTTGAAGGCTGAAGAAAGATTGACAAAGAAACATGAACAAAGACAAAGAGGAAGAGGTGGCAAATTTCAGAGAAGTAGAGGAAGATCTTATGGAGGAAGTAGCAGATCTGACAATGCGGCACAAGATAAAGGATGGAAAGATGAATCTGCTAAAAGAGGTAATGACTCTAGATGTAGCTATACTGGTTACTCTAGGAATAACAATAATGGTAAAAGAGAAGAGAAATCTTGGTTTAAAGGTACTTGTTACAAATGTGGTGGAGAAGGACATAGAGCTTTTGAATGTACTAACTCTAGAAAGAAGACTGGAGGTAATGGTAGAAATAATTTGGCTTGTGAAGAAGTTGAGGAAATGTCTAATGAACCTAAGCATGGTGAGAACTTGATGTTAAGAAGGATCTTCTGGAATGAAGAAGGTAATGAGGAACCTATTTTGAGGAAAAGTTTGTTCAGAACTAGATGTAAGATCGCTGATAAATGTTGCAAGGTAATCATTGATAGTGGAAGTTCTGATAATTTGGCATCTGAAGAGCTGGTTAACAAATTGCAGTTGCAGAGATTGAAACATCCAAAGCCTTACCATATTGCTTGGATCCAAAAGGAGCATAAACTACTTGTAAGTTAACAATGCCTTGTTAAGTTCAAAATTGGGAATTATCATGATGAAGTCTTGTGTGATACCATGCCTATGGATTGTTGTCATATTCTTTTGGGTAGACCTTGGCAGTATGATAGGAAAGCTTTGCATGATGATAGATTGAATCAATATACTATTTGGAGGGATGGAAAGAAACAAGTATTGTTCCCTTTGATAGAGAAATTTGATGAAATTCATTGTACCACAGTCAAAGTATGTTTGGTTGATGGTAAAAAGTTTGCAAGAGAAATGAAAGAACAGAATGTTTGCTTTGCTTTAATTCCAAGAAAGACTAAGAAACAAGATGAGTTAGAACACGCACCTGAGGTTAAGCCTTTGCTGAATGAATTTCATGACATCATTTCTAATAATGTACCTAATGGTTTACCACCTATGAGAAGTATAAGTCACTATATGGATTTGATACCTGGAGCTAGTTTTCCTAATAAAGCACCACATAGGTTGACACCTGATGAAAAGACTGAGTTGAATAGACAAGTGCAAGAATTTCTTGAAAGAGGTTTTATTAGGGAAAGTCTGAGTCCTTGTGTAGTACCTACTGTATTAGCACCTAAAAAGAATGGATAATGGAGAATGTGCACTGATTCTAGAGCTATAAACAAGATAATAGTAAAGTACAGATTTCCTTTGCCTAGGATGGATGACATAATGGATAGTTTGAGTGGAGAAAAGTATTTCACAAAGATTGATTTGAAAAGTGGGTATCATCATATTAGGATCAAAGAAGGGGATGAATGGAAAATTGTTTTTAAGACTAATGAAGGTTTGTATGAATGGTTGGTTATGCCTTTTGGTTTGACTAATGCACCTAGTACTTTCATGAGGCTGATGAATGAAGTTCTGAAAAGATTCTTGGGTAAGTTTTTCATTGTATATCTTGATGACATTTTGATATTCAGTAAGAGTAAGGAAGAACATCTTGAACATATCAAACAAGTATTGTAGAGATTGAAGGAAGAAAAGTTGTTGATTAATTTGAAGAAATGTTCATCTATGAAAGAGGAGATTGTGTACCTTGGTTTTGTAATTTTAGCTGATGGATTGAAAATGGATCCTAAGAAAGTAAGAGCTATACTTGATTGGCCTACACCAAAGAATGTTGGAGAGGTAAGTTCATTTCATGGATTGGCAGGTTTTTATAGGAAGTTCATCAGAAATTTCAGTTCTATTTGTAATGCTATGACTAAAACTATGAGAGGAGATAAAAAGGATTTCCAATGGACACATGGAGCACAAAAGAGTTTTGAAACATTGAAACAAAGAATTGTAGAGCTTCCTACACTTGCTTTTCCTAATTTTAGTAAAGTTTTTCAAGTTGAATGTGATGCTAGTGGTAGTGCAATTGGAGCTGTTTTGAGTCAAGAAGGAAAACCTATAGCTTTCTTTAGTCAGAAGTTGAATGATGCTAAAAGAAAATATTTAGTTTATGACCAGGAATTCTATGCTATTGTTCAAGCTTTGAAGAAGTGGAAACATTATTTGATGCCTAAAGATTTTGTGTTGTATACTGACCATAAAGCTTTGCAGTATTTGGGAAGTCAGAGTAAGTTGAATCAGAGACATATGAAGTGGGTTGAGTTCTTGCAAAAATTTTCTTTTTCATTGAAGCATAAAAGTGGATAGTCAAATAAGGTTGTTGATGCCTTGAGCCGAAGAAGAAGTTTGCTGACAGAGATGAGAGTTGAGGTACTTGGTTTTCATGATTTGAAGTGTTTGTATGAGACTGACATTGATTTTGCAGAACCTTGGAAAGCTTGTAAAGAACACATAGTGAGTGATAAGTGGTCTAATCATTTCATTCAAGAAGACATGTTGTTTAAAGGAGTTCAATTGTGCATACCTAGAAGATCTATGAGAGAGAACATAATGAAAGAGAAACATAGTGGTGGACTTGCTGGACATTTTGGGATTGATAAGACTGTGAATTTGATTTTAGAGAGATACTTTTGGCCATAGATTTATTGAGATGTATAGAGAATCGTTAAAGGTTGTACAATTTTCCAAACAACAAAAGAAACTAGTCAGAATTTGGGATTGTATACACCTTTGCTTGTACTTGATAGACCTTGGGAAGATGTGAGTATAGACTTTGTTCTTGGATTGCCTAGAACTCAGAGAGGTAATGATTCTATTTTGGTAGTGGTTGATAGATTTTCTAAGATGGCTCATTTCATACCTTGTAAGAAGACATCTGATGCATTGCATGTAGTTGAATTATTCTTCAAGGAAGTGGTAAGATTGCATGGCTTGCCTAAGTCTATTGTTTCAGATAGAGATACTAAGTTTACTGGTTACTTTTGGAGAACACTTTGGAAAAAGATGAATACTGATTTGAAGTTTAGTTCTACATTTCACCCTCAGATAGATGGATAGACTGAAGTTGTGAACAGAAGTTTGGGAAACTTGTTGAGATATTTAGTTGGTGAGAAACCTGCTAATTGGGATTTAGTTTTGGCACAAGCAGAGTTTGCATTTAATATTTCTATGAATAGAAGTACTAAGAGGACACCATTTGAGATTGTTATTGGATTTCTTCCTAAGGGAACCACAGAGCTAAGAGATTTACCTACTGAGACAAGAAGAAGTGTTGAAGCTGATCATTTTGCAGAATACATGAGAACTTTGCATGATGAAGTTAAAAAGAATTTGGAGGACAGTAATTTGAAATATAAACAGAAAGTAGACAAGAGAAGGAGACATAAATCTTTTGAAGTTGGAGATGAGGTTATGATTCATTTGGAGAAAAATAGATTTCCAGTTGGTACCTATAACAAGCTAAAAATGAAGAAGTTTGGACCTTGTAAGATTCTGAAGAAGTTTGACAGTGGAAATGCTTATGAAGTGGAATTACTAGAGGACATGGATATATCACCCATATTCAACATTGCTGATATATTTGAGTACTTTGAATCAAATGATGAGATAGAAGATGATCCAGATTATCCTAAGAAGAAAAAAGATAGCATTGAGAAGATCTTGAATAAAAGAGTGAGCAAGAGTACAAGAGCAAAAGACTACATGGAATATCTAGTTCAGTGGAAAGACAAGCCAGTTGAAGACAGTTCATGGATTACACAAGCTAAGTTGGATCTTTATGATTCAGGTCAAAATATGAGTAGTGCCTAATGTGGACATCAGTTCTTTATTTACCCCAGGTGTCTGATGCAAGAGCATCTTGGGTCTTTGAGCAATCTTGCATCAACCAAAAAAACATTTCTTGATTTTTATACCTGTTTGCTGTTGTTTTCTTTATAACATTTGCATTTGATGGTTTCATGGTGTGAAAAGCTTACATTATTCTGAGGACCTATTTTTGAACCTTCTCCTATGAGCACATAAAGTTTGGATGGACTGTTTCAAAGTTACAAATGTTTTCCTTGCCGTGAGAACTACATTTTCTTGTAGTTTTGGTGCTGATTGTTCATGTTGGGGACCTTGATCCATAAGGAATAAGAATTTTTTCTCTTAAGGAATTTTAGAGGACCTAAATTAATATCATTTCCCAAGATTGAAATCCATAATTAATTATGAGTAAAAAGTTATGCCCATTTTTCCTCAGGACCTATTTTTTGCCATTTTTCAGGTGTAACGTGTGGTGTTTCTTCTTGCGCACTTATGTGTGATCAAATGGGGCCTTGCACAATTAAAGGCATGTTTTTGGGTTATTTGAGGACCTAAATCTAAAGTCACATCAATTTATATTAATTCTAGCATTATTTTTGGTTTAAATCTTCCAGACTGGACCTATAATGTAATTAAATGCCTGACTGGCCGACCTGTGGCTTAGCTGGCTATATAAGGAGTCTAGATTGATGTAGTAGGGCATCAAGAGGGATGAGGAGTGAGATCTAGGAAGTATTATGAAGATATATCATTGGAGACAAAGATAGGATGCAAGTTGTAGTTCTGATTTCATAATTCTCATTGTATAAGGCCGAAACCCGGAAGGCCTCACAGCCGGGCATGTTGAAAGAAATAATATAATTCTCTATTTTTGTTTCCAGATGATTGTCTTATATCCATTGTGATTTCATTTCTTTCATGTGAGATATTATATTGCTTCTGTTGTGTAACTTTGAGTAGGGCTTGGTTCTTGATTCAAGTGGACTCAATTTTGCTTGATTTTTCTTGTATCTGCCCTACCCATGCATCAGGTATTCGCACGACCATCATGTACAACACATCTATCAAACTTCCAAAGCCTACCCAAAAACATATGACATGCATCCATAGATATGATATCACATAGTACCTCATCATGGTACCTGCCAATCTTGAACTGTACTAGGCACTATTCATTGACCATGACCTTGTGGTCATCCTGCACCCAAGAAACCTGATATGGATGTGGATGTTTCTACCTCTTGAGATTCAACTTTGTCACCATCTCTTCTGACACCAAATTATCAGTACTACCACTATCAATAATCACATCACAACACTTTCCCTCACGCTTGCACCTAGTGCAAAACAGGCTCCTTCTTCGCTTAGGTTCATTTTCGCCACTCAGCAAGACTCTTCTATTGATCAGTGTTTCTCCTCTTTTAGCCTCTTTAGACTTTGATGATTTGGCATCTTCATATACATGTGCAACTCTAGCCTAGCCTTCTTTTCTCCTATCTATCCTTCCTTGGAATTGAGGACATTCAAATTCCCTATGACCTTCTTCTCCAAAGTGAAAAATGTTCCACATAAGCCTCCTCTTCCAGATTCTTGTCCTCTTCCTCTTCCTCTCTGATCTCTATTATTCTAATCATGGAAATGATTGAAATTATCTCCTCTCTAATTTTAACTATTACTGGCCTCATCCTACTTTTTCGGATCTTCATTTTGATCTCCATATGACTGTCCACTAGATCTTCCATCATGACTTCTGCCACTTTGTTTTCTCTCAAACTTCTTGTTCAAATTTTCCTCTACTTTTAGGAAAAACTAGTATGCCTCTTCAATACTGTTCATTTGAACCAAATTCAACTCCTCTTGAATGCTCAGCCTCAACCCATTAAGGTAACGGACAACTTTCTCCTTGTCAACTTCTGCATGGCCTATTCTGATGAGGATTCGATAGAACTCCTTTGTATACTCCTAAACAGATCTTCCTGCTTGCTTCAAACTTTGCATTTTCTTCAGTAGGTCAAGCTCATAATCAATAGGAATGAACTGTCGCTTTAATTTATCCACCATTCGATCCCATCTTGTGATTTTATCTTTCTCTCTTCTATTTTTCTCCAATTGAATCTCTTTCCACCAGATCTTCACATGACCTTTTAGTTTGGCCTTTGCAAACTTGACCCGATCAAGATCCTCAATATCTTCATACTCAAAATATTCTTCACATTCATTGATCCAATCGATCAACTCTGCTGGGTTAAGATTTCTTGAAAATGTAGGAACCTCAATCTAAGGTCTCTTCCTGATCTTCAAAATGGCTCAAAAAAGTCTTTCTTCTTCTTGGTTCACAACTTCAACTTCTCCTTCCTAATCTTCTTCTTTGACTTCATCCTCGCTTTCATCTCTGACATTAAGATTCATTCCTCTGTGAATCTCCTCTTGCAATTCTCCCACTTGTCTTTGCAGTGCCCTAACCTCAGGTGTTACAACACTAGCTCTTCCACCACATTCCCTTCATGGAAGCATTTTTGTGGTGCGCATTGAAACCCTAACCATGGTTCTGGTGCAAACTGCCTCATAGTTGGTGATCTATTTATACAAAAACCCTAACCCATGGTCCTGGTAAAAACTACCTCACAATCGATGATCTATTTACACACTCAAGAACTTGGCTCTAATACCACTTGATGAAGGGTGGTCCCCTTAATACCACAAACACATAACAGGAACAAAGAAATAACAACAATATGCAAGAACAAAAAATGGGCTTCTTATTATCTCCACAAATGTGGAATTACAAACTTTCAAAATTACAATATGCAAAGCCACATGGGCATTCCCTTACAATATTCAATAGGACAAAGCCTCAAATTAATACCCAGATCTGCTACCCAGAACTATCCCAAACTACCTAAGACAACACTATAGCCTTCCTTATATAGGCAATTTTTTTCAACGTTTGGGAAGGTTCCATAATTTTAGCCAACAAGGCCGACCAAACTTAGAATTATTTTATTTTTCAATTTGTTACATCAAAGTCAGCTCAAAATAACTTTTGAAACCCAAACATAAATTTTGAAGGAAAATCATTTTCTGCCATTTCAGGTGACCCAACTTCCAAAGACCATAAGTCATTGCCAGTTGACCCGATTGACTATTATAACCCCATTTCGGAATGGCCATAAGCACTCTACAAGCTTGACTCATGAAAGTGCTTGTCACCCAAATTATTGACCTCATCTGAGGCCTCTAAAGCCTTCAAAACTGAGTTCAAAGTTTCTATACCCTGTTGCCAATATCAAAAATCTTCAATATCTACAAAGCTAGACTTGATTTGTGAATGAAACTCTAATGGCAGGTTGATATGACCAAAATGAACCTCTAGGGAAGAAATCAAAACATTCTGAGATCAAAAGACCAACTTACTAAAAATAGAAAGTTTCCATAAATAGAAGCTCTACACAAGATAGCCCTTATTGAAAAGAAACCAGAAATATTTTTGGGTGATGTAAGATTGCTCTTACACCCAGGATGCTTCTACATCACTGGTTCCAGCTAGTTGCATTACTTTTGGATCTTGATCAACATGCAAGGTGGTTTGGTGAGTCAAGGTCTTTTATTCATGCTCATGATTTGGTTATGTCATTTAGAGATGACTTTGCAGTAGATTCGGTAGATGACAAGAAGCTAGTGCGGTGATCAGAGATGCATTCTTCCTAATGTGTTTGTGGGATATATGTGGACCTGATTGCATTTAGATTTGATTCAAGTGACTTCTTGACTTCTTTGGTCTAAATTAGATGTGCTTTGTTCCTATGGAGTGTAGCAATGACTTGACTTGCAGAACTTGCACAATGGAAATTTGTAGATCACTATGGTGTTTGTGATGACTTCAGAGAAGTCTTCTTCTTGGTGAACTGAGCTTAGAGACTTGGATTATAGAAAGTGGGTTGTTTGATGAGACTTATGAGATATTGGATGCCTCTTCAAAGTGGGTTCACTTTGCGGTCTGTGGTGTTTCTTTGTGACTGGGTTTTTGGTAGAGATCTGTTGATTTGGTAGCCATTGAGATGGATCGATATGACTTGATCTTGGGTCAAGAATTCTTGAGGTGAGCTGAAGTAATCATTGCTCCTTGAAGTGATTGATGTTTCTGACAGATAACTATCACTTTTAGTTTTGTCATTGGTTATTCTTTGGTTTCCATCATAATTGTGATGACTCGCACTATTTTTTAAAAAGAAATATATATTTGTCATACGTTGATTGGGATCTTAAATTATTGAGCTTCTCTTTTTTTTGATAATATTTTAACATTCTCTACTTAATAGGCCAGCCACGTGAAGGTAGAAGCTCATCTGGCCCCTCCTAGGATCCTCTTATGACCCTTTACAACACTTTAAGACCTGTAAGATGTATTCTTAGGGATCATGAAGGGTCATAAAGGGTCATAAGGGGTCCTGGGACACAACAACTGAGAAACATAAATGTAGGCATCATGGTCACAATTGTTTCAAGACAAAACATAATTGAATGTTATACCCAGATGATACAACACACCCACTACTCATGCAGTTCTAAGTGGACACTGCAGGATCCAAAAACCAAAGATAAGGAATCCACATATGGTTTTTGGATCCCCCAATGTCAACTTAGAACTACAGGAGTAGTGGTTGTGTTGCATCCTTTGGGTATAGCATTCAATTATGTTGTGTCTCTAAACAATTGTGACCATGATGCCTACATATATGTTTCTCAGCTGTTGTGATACCTACATTTATGTTTTGTAGTAGTCATGTTTATTTGCATGTTCTTTATGTGTTTGGCTTCTCTCCCTCACATCAAAAATAAGATTTTCCCACTTTGAGTCGAGAATGCACGTGCAACACAAGAAGAATATGCATGGATAGCAGATGGAGTTGAGAAAACACAACACGTTTACATTTTTTTAATAGGTCAATGACGCAAGGTAGGGAGCAAGAGGGGCCAAGGTATGGCACACCATAATGATCCAAGCTTGCAACACACACACACGTGAAAGCAACAACAACAACAACAACATGAGAGAGAGAATGCCAAATCTTTCATTAACTTTCATCAATAGGAATCATACATGCCAGGCTGTAAGGCCTTCCTGGTTATGGCCTGATATTACAATGAAAATCAAAAGTCCTCAAACATGTGAGGATTTGTTACAATCTCAATTCTAATGTCTACTATCTTCTCACTTCTCCCCCCTCCTAAAATACTACCAAACATCTACATTTATACAAGAAGCTACCGAGCTGAGTTGGCCTTCAGATCCATAATTAATGGAAGTAACAATCAAATCTGGGACCACATGCTTCCCAATGATGGATTCCAGCATTAATTCTATGATCCAATATAAATGCACAAGTCGGCCACAACAGGAAACAAAACTAGACCCATCGGTAAGCAAGATAACCGAGCAGCAGATAGGCAATGCCAAGTGCCAGTGAATTAACCGACCACCCAGGAGATAACCGACGACACTCGGTAACCAAAGGAAACCAACCAACTACCGACCAAATCAGTTAAAGAAGGAACCGAGCAACATAGACAAACTCCAAAATATTTTTGGTGACACAGGATTGCCAAGGACCTGAGATGCTCTTGCATCAGACACTTGGGGTTGATTTGAAATGATTCTCAGAATCATTTGGTATGCCTGGTCTGAGCTGTATTCAACTCAGACTATGAAATCCATGAACTTTCTTCCATCAGTCTATTCTTCCATTTTACCAAATATTCCATATATTGTCTTCCTCTTGTGCTCTTGCCAACTCTTTCCTTCAAAATCTGCTCAACTTCATCATTCTACTTCTTAAGATATTTTGTCGGTATTGTCATTTCTTCATCAGGTTCATGATACTCATATAAATTAGCAATGTTGAAAATTGATGATATGTCCATGTCATCAGGTAACTCAATCTCATATACATTTCCATTGTCAAATTTCTTTAGAATCTTGCAAGGTCCAAACTTCTTCATCTTCAGCTTTCCATATGTGCCAATAGGAAACTAACCTTTCTTCAGATGAACCATCACTTCATTACCAACATCAAAAGTCTTATGTCTTCTTGATCTATCAGCTCTATCTTTGTATTTCTGATTACTATCTTCCAGCTTCAGCTTCACATCTTCATGCAATGTCTTCATGTATTCAACAAATTTCACTCCTTCAGCACTTCTTTTATTCTCATCATCAATATCTCTTAAATCAGATATTCCTCTCGGTTGTGTGCCATTCACAATCTCAAATGGTGTCTTTCCAGTACTCCTATTTACTGAATTATTGTATGCAAACTCTGCTTGTGCCAACAAAGAATCCCAATTACTCGGTGTGTCTCCAACTAAACATCTCAAAAGATTTCCCAAACTTCTATTGACAACTTCAGTCTATCCATCGATTTTTGGGTGAAATGTAGAACTATATTTCAACTCAGTGCCAAATTTCTTCCAAAGTGTTTTCCAAAAGTATCCAACAAATTTACTATCTCAATCAGAGATAATACTCCTCGGTAACCCATGCAATTTGACAATTTCCTTAAAGAAAAGATCTGCTACATGTACTACATCTGATGTCTTTCTACATGGTATAAAATGTGCCATCTTAGAAAATCTATCCACAACAACAAATATTGAATCATTACCTCTTACTGTCTTTCGTAAGCCAAGAACAAAATCCATACTAATGTCAATCCAAGGTTTCTCAAGTACAACAATTAGTGTATACAATCCAGTATTCTGACTTACTCCTTTCGCAACTTGACAAATACCACAACTTTTCACAAATTTCTAAACATCTCTATACAACTACAGCAAAAAGTACTTCTCCTTAAGCAAATTTCATGTTTTATCAATGCCAAAATGTCCAGCCAAACCACTACTATGTTTCTCCTTTATCAAATTAGTTCTCATTACTCCTCTCGGTATACACAACTAAATACCTTTGAACAACATACCTTCTTGAATAAAATATTCATTCCATTTAGTATCATGTTGATCTTGTATAGGTGCTCTGCACTTTCTCCACGGCTCAGAAAAATCAAGGTCATTTTCATACAAACCTTTCATCTCATCAAAACCAAGAACTTGAATTTTCATCTCGGTCACCAAAGATCTTCTTCTACTCAATGCATCAACAACTCGGTTAGTGACTCCACTCTTATGCTTTATCACAAATGTGTAACTCTGCAAATACTCAACCCATTTCATATGTCTCTGATTCGACTTATTCTGACTACCCAAATATTGTAAAGCCTTATGATTAGTATACAACACAAATTCACTCGGTATCAAATAATGTCTCCATTTCTTTAGTGCTTGAACAATAGCATAGAACTCTTGATCATACACAGAATATTTCCTTCTAGCATCATTCAACTTTTCACTAAAGAAAGCAACAGGTTTAACTTCTTGACTCAACACAGCTCCAATTGCACTTCCACTTGCATCACATTCTACTTGAAATACTTTACTGAAATCAAGTAATGCCAAAACAGGTAATTCAGCAACCTTCTGCTTCATATTCTCAAAACTTTTATCAACTCCATGTGTCCAATTGAATTCTCTTTTGTCTCCTCTCATAGTCTCAGTCATAACATTACAGATTGAACTGAAATTCCTTATGAACTTTTGATAAAAACTTGCCAAACCATGAAATGATCTTACCTCAGTAGCATTCACAGGTGTAGGCCAATTCAGAATAGCTTCAACCTTTTCATGATCCATTTTCAAACCATCTACTGAAATAACAAATCCCAAATACACAATTTCTTCTTTCATGAATGAACACTTTTTCAGGTTTATCAGCAACTTTTATTCTTTCAATCTCTGCAAAACTTGTCTTACATGCAAAAAATGTTCTTCTCTGGTCTTACTAAATATCAGAATATCATCAAGATATACAATCACAAACTTACCCAAGAATTTCTTCAAAACTTCATTCATCAACCTCATAAAAGTACTCAGTGCATTAGTTAAACCAAAAGGCATAACCAACCACTCATACAAACCTTCCTTTGTCTTTAAAGCAGTCTTCCATTCATCACCTTCTATGATTCTAATCTGATGATACCCACATTTCAAGTCAATCTTTGTGAAATACTTTGCTCTAGTCAAACTGTCCATTATATCATCCATCCTCGGTATAGGAAACCTATACTTCACTATTATCTTATTGATAGCTCTAGAATCAGTACACATTCTCCATTCCCCATTCTTCTTTGATGCTAATACAATGGGTACTACACAAGGACTCAAACTTTCTCTGATCAAACCTTTCTCCAGCAACTCTTTAATCTGTCGGTTCAATTCCTGATTCTCGGTAGGTGTCAACCGATGAGGTGCCTTATTCGGTAAACTAGCTCCAGGGATTAGATCCATACAATGATCAATACTTCTTTTTGGTGGAAAACCATTAGGTACATTATCATAAATGATATCACTGTACTCAATGAGTAACTTATCAATCTCCTCATGAACATTATCTCCTATTTTCTTACTTGGTTTATTAGGAATCATAGCAAAACATACATCATCCCTCTTCAAAGAGTTAACAAACTTCCTTCCTTCCATCAAGAAAACTTTCACAGATGTGAAAACATTAATAATAGGTTCTTCCATCAATGGTAACAAGAATTGTTTCTTTCCATCAGCCACAATAGTATACTAATGCAATCTCCCATCATATATAACATGTCTATCATATTGCCAAGGTCTACCCAACAAAATATGACAAAAATCCATAGGCATGATATCACACAACACCTTATCATAATATTGTCCAATCTTCAAATTTACATAACATTGTTCACTTACCAAGAGTGTATGCTCATCCTCGATCCATGAAATCTGATAGGGCTTTGAATGTACTAATCTTTTCAACTGTAAATTTGTGACCATCTCTTCAAATGCCAAGTTCTCTGAGCTATCACTGTCAATGATTACCTTCCAAACTTTGTCAGAAACTCTACATCTGGTTTTGAATAAACTTTTCCTTACCGGATCTTCCTTCTTACTTTCATTCCACAATGCTCTCCTCACCATCAGGTTCATTCAGTGGTTCTTCTTGCACTACAACATTCCTACTACTACTAACCTTCTTACTTGCTTGTGTACATTCAAATGACCTATGTCCTTCTTCTCCACAATTGTAACAAGTTCCTCAGAAACTTCCTCTGTTATAACCACCTCAATAGTTATTGCCTCTACCTCTAGATGAACTTTCACCTTTCCACTCGGTCTTGCCTTTGTCTAGATTTGTCTTTTCTGGTTCAGATCTACCAATTTCACCATTAGATCTACCTCTTCCTCTAGGGAATCTACCACCTCTTCCTCTCTATCTCTATTCATGTCTCTTGTTCAATTTCTCCTTGACTTTCAAAGAAAATTGATAAGCCTCTTCAATACTCTCTAATTTGACCATACTAATTTCCTTTCGGATGGAAACTCTCAAACCATTCAGGTATCTATTGATTGTTTCCACATCATCTTCATCATGTCCAGATCTGATATCCAATCTATAGAATTCCTTAGTATAATCTTTTACTGAGCTATCCTTCTATCTCAAACTTTGCATTCGTCGAACTAGGTTAATTTGATAATCACAAGGTAAGAAATTTCCTTTCAATTTGTTCACCATCTTATTCCATACCTTGATTTTGTGTTTGCCCTTCCTTTTTCTATCCAATTGCAGATGTTCCCACCATAGGGATGCATGGTTTTTCAACTTGGCGCTTGCAATCTTTACCTTCTTATCCTCAGGGATATTTTCATATTCAAAATACTTTTCCATCTCAGTGATCCAGTCCACCAATTCATCAGAATCTAGCTTTCCACTATACTCAAGAGGATTAAAATGTGGTGTTGACTTGAGACTTGTCAAAGCCTTCAAAAATCTTTCTTCACCTTGATCCATAATAGGTGCAGGTTCTGCATTCGCCTGTTCTTCTTCAATTTCATCATCACTAACATCTTCAAGATGTCTGCCTCTTCTTTGGGCTGTTTCAATTGCTTCTAATCTTGCAGCAATCTATCTTAGCATATCTACCAATCCTGGATCTGCATCTCACCTCCCATGAACCATCTTGACAACCCTCTACAATTGTAGGTCAGATCGCAATCTGCTACCCTACAACAATCCACTAGGGCTTCAAGAGGAACTAACAAACCTAGATCAAGATCTCACCTCGCTCAGATACCACCTGATGCAAGGCAGGGAGCAAGAGGGGCCAAGGTATGGCACACCCTAATGATCCAAGCCTGCAACACACACATGCGGAAGCAACAACAACAACAAAGTGAGAGAGAGAATCCTAGATCTTTCATTAACTTTCATCAATAGGAATCATACATGCCAGGCTATAAGGCCTTCCCGGTTCTGGCCTGATATTACAATGAAACTCAGAAGTCCTCAAACATGCAAGGATTTGTTACAATCTTAATTCTAATGTCTACTATCTTCTCACTTCTCCCCCCTCCTAAACTACTACCAAACATCTACATTTATACAAGAAGCTACCGAGCTGAGTCGGCCTTCAAATCCACAATTAGTGAAAGTAATGGTCAAATCTAGGACCACATGCTTCCCAATGATGGATTCTAGCATTAATTCCATGATCCAATATAAATGCACAAGTTGGCCACAACAAGAAACAAAACTAGACCCGTCGATAAGCAAGATAACCGAGTAGCAGATAGGAAATGCTGAGCGCCAGTGAATTAACCAACCGCCCAGGAGATAACCGATGACACTCGGTAACCAAAGGAAACTAACCAACTCAGTTAAAGTAGGAACCAAGCAACACAGACAAACTCCAAAATATTTTTGGTGACACAGGATTACCAAGGACCCGAGATGCTCCTGCATCAGTCAAAATTACAATGTTCACGATGGTCTATAACTTAAAATATGCAATTAAAGACCTCTATCAAAAATACAACCCTATTGTGTTTTTCTGCTCCACCTGATATCCTATGTATATGAATTGAGATTGCATATTGAACTAGGCATCTCCTTCTGCATTGCCTGAAACCAAGAGACTGTCACACTTAACATCTAAAATCATTATTGAACTTTTTTTATTATTAAAAGTACACTAGTCTCCTTTGTTTCTTGTACACAATCTCCGTTGACAAGTTTCTTCATGGATGGCCTCCACTTTCTTCCCCACTACAACTGTAACCACTATTCATTCTCCTGCGGTCATTACTATCTTCTCTATTGATCAAACCTCCACTGCAATTTCTCTGATGAAAATTTTCAAATTCACTATTTGGTATTCCTTCATCTCCCCTCAACTCCATCATTTATGGTTACAAATCAAGTTCCAAGAATCAGAATGGTGCATCTCATCATCACAACTAATCCACCTTAAACAATTGATTAACCATTCTAGACAAGATGATGATTTAAGGTTTTTTGTGAAGCTTCTAACTTGGTATTTGCAATCAGCATTTGTATTACAAGTTTTGTTGTTGTTCAAGTAGTGTGTTTTAGAAAAGAACCCATTGAACATTTTAATACTAATTTCTCCCAAAATATGAAATCCACTAAAATTTAGCGAAAACCCCTCCAACATTACAACAGTGTATAAAAGGAAACTCAGTATTTCTAGTAGCGATAAATAGATTTTTTGAGAAGAGTAGATGAAACAATAATAGAAACAATACGCTTGGAGGGAGAAAACCCTATAGACTTGTGACATACCTTTGTATGCAGCCCATTAACATTTCAAATGCAAGAATGAAAGAAAACATGGAACTAAGCTCAAACACGTGTAAATAAACATCAGTCATTATCAAATAAACATTGAGAAATAAGCATCAATCATTATCAAATAAGTTGCATAATGAGAATCATTCTTTTTTTGGCTTTGTATTTTTTTCTACTTCCCTATATTCTTGCAGAGGCATATCTATGTCCACATCATCATTTCTTCTCGGTCTTGCACATGATCTCACTGTCCTTTGCAAAGGCGGGTCCTTTGCAATAACAAATAAAAGGCTTCATTAATTAAAAACATATTATCATAATTGGGGTTATTTTAAAAATATATTCATTATCGTTACAAGCATTTCAATATATACTTTAAAAAACATAAACTTGACGCTCTTTACCTTGTCCAACCACATCATCTTGCATGGCGGCTTGAACCTCAACACTCTCATCAGGAACAACCTCTACATCCCCTGCAACTGCAATACAAAATGTTTTATTAATCCCAACATATTATAATTAAATTCTTATTACTATGCCAAATTCAATTTAACTTGTTTACTTGTATTAAATAATCATTAATAATAATTCAAATAGAAAATGTATACCTTGAGTACTACAATTCACATTAGAATCGATACCTCTGTCGTGCTTGATCGGTGCAGTATCAATATCAGCAGGCTACATTCAATAAATAATTAGTGCATTTATCAATAATATATACATATAAATACAAGACAAATACTGAGAAATGTTAATCATTCAGTTTAATACATATAAATATATTCACTTTAAAGTTTTAAACAAATATATAATCAATGTTTCCTTAATTAAAACAAATATATTCACTTTATGTTGGAACTTAACATCAAATATAGTAATTGGTAAAGTTTTCAACTTGAAATAAAAATCAATTGGCTTATTTTCCTGATCAACAGATCCACCAGAAGAACCTTTTACACTCATTGCTCAGTATCATTTAGCCATGACTTTATAGCCTTGTTTGTAGCCTATTTTTTTCTCCTCTTCTGTAATCGGTTTTTTGAAGTCCAAGGCCTGCATTTTTTGTTAGAAAGTAAAGTCCACCAAGATCACTAAGAGGGGGGGGGGGGGGGGGGTGAATCAATTATCTGATAATTATAACTTTTATGAACTTCAACAGCATTAAACTGCGTAATAAATATGATTACCAACCATAGAAAGATATTCATACACAATAACACAATGACACAAGATATCTTGACTAGGGAACCTCTTGATCAAAGAGTAAACCCTAGTGGGAATGATGCCCACAATTGATGCACTAATATGAATATTCCTTGTGAAAGGATGGACTCTATTAGGAGTCTTATGAAATACATTCATTACATATGAATCCCTATTAAAAGATTCTAACCCTGTTAAGAGTTATGGAAGACAGAAGGACCCATTGCCCAAACAGCTTCAGCATAAGATCACTGAACACACTGTCCAACTGATCTTTGTATTACTCAATAGAATAATACCAAAAAATTAATGATCTCAACAATATGTTACCTCTTCTCTGACTATGCCAAACCACACTCACTGTTACACCAAATCTCAATTTCAAATCTTTGTACTTCACATGTCTTCCTTCACAAATTCTCTTTCAGAACTGCATTAACTCTTTTCTTCACTTCATGTGTACATCAACACATATAACCATATTAAAAAAAGGAAAAACATTCTTTCCTTTATACCACACTCAAGTAATTACAAATGAGTCAGCATATAATTACAAAATAAAAGTTTCCACACACTAGATCAAAATTACATAAAACTATCGGCTTCTAACTACAATAATTCTTCATTTGTGTGACCTCAAAGTTTGCACTGTCATCCACATCACTAACAATGTGCCTTCAACTTCTCCTCAACTACTCAAAATGAGATTCCATCCTGATTAGGGGACATCATCCAATTGCTACAAACCGCTACTCAGGAACACTGCCTGAATACTACTTCCACCAAAATGCTCATAACTTTCATGAATAAATGAATTATTATCTGCACTCTTAACCATAGACATATAACATATCAAAGAGTATATCTTCAACATTTCATAGCTCCAACTATAATATCCCATGTGCACTAACCCAAACACTGTCTGCTTCTCTGCAAGTCTCTGGTAAATCACTGTGTTGATATCAATGACAATCATAGTCATGAATGCAACAACAACTGCTATCTAATGGCTTCCAAAAATTTATCATTCATTCCTAAAAATCTCCCCCATTGGCATTGATGGAAACATAGATGAAAAAACATCCAATGTTCCAAAAATCCATTACTGCAACACTGATGTTTCAAAAAAATATTTCAAGTCCTCTTCATCAATCAAATTTTGCTTCATTTTCCTATTCAGATAGTACAAATAGTTTTTTCATGTACACTTCTCCCCCATTGACATCAATGACATAAATCTCATCATTATGTCAACAACAACTCCAATGTCAAAAGACACTATTCATAAAATACATTCACTAGAGTCCTCACGACTCAGCTCAGATACACATACTCCCCCATAGAGGAAGTACCATCATCCAGTCCAAAAGAAAAGTAAGGCCTATATACCACTGGATGGATGCAACCAACTGCATCACTACTCAAAAGTAGGTTGGGGCATAACCCCAAGCATACCCCTCAGATACTCAAATGTATCTTTAGGCAAAGGCTTTGTAAATATATCTGCTATCTGCTCCTTTGTACTTATGTACTCAAGTCTAACTTCTTTCTCAGCAACTTTCTCTCTTACAACATGATACTTAATCTCTATATGTTTTGTCTTAAAATGTAATACAGGGTTCTTAGACATACTAACTGTGTTGGTGTTGTCACAATGTATGATAACAAGTTCAACAAACTTTATTCCAATATCCTTCAGCATTTGCTTCATCCAAATTATCTGGTTACAATTGTTTGCTGCTACTACATATTCTGCTTCTATTGTGCTCTGTGAGATAGAATTCTACTTCTTACTTAGCCAAGAAACCAATCTTCTTCCAAAAATAATGTCATCAACAAAAATAACTATAACCAGCAAATAATTTTCAATTTCTTGTGTACAGATTGCTATTAGTTGTTCCTTTTGTAAATCCCAACTTTAACAAATACTTGTCCAGTCTTGCATATCAAGTTTTAGGTGCTTGCTTTAGTCCATATAAGACTTTCTTTAGTTTACATACCATGTCTCCTTCTTGAGTCAAAGGAAAAACTTTAGGCTATTCAATGTAGACTTCTTCTTCCAATTCTCCATTCAGAAATGTTGACTTCACATCTATCTGATATAATTTAAATTTCTTGTAAGTTGCATAAGCCAAAAACACTCTTACTGCTTCAATTCTTGCTACAGGAGAAAAGGTTTCATCATAGTCAATTACTTCTTGCTGTGAGTATCCCTTACATACCAATCTTGCTTTGTTTCTTACTACTTTTCCTTGTTCATTCATCTTGTTTCTGAATACCCATTTAGTTCCAATAACATTCTTGTCTTTAGGTCTAGGGACCAATTCCCATGTCTTGTTCTTTTCAATTTGATCTAGTTCTTATTTCATAGCATTAGTCCAACTTTCATCTTCACAAGCTTCACTAGTAGTTTTAGGTTCAATTTGAGAAATCAAACATAACTATTCTTGTACCTTATTCTGAGTTAGAACTCCTCTTTTAATGCTTCCAATAATTGGCTCAATAGGATGATTTCTTGATAAATTCTTGTTAGGTGTCACAGTCTCAGATCTCACTTCAGGTGTAGGTTCTTCAATGACTTCACTATGGCTTTCATTCAACAAATCACTGTCAGTCTCATAAAATAATTTAGTAGTTCTAGTGTTAGGTTTAGGATGAGCTTCTTCATCTGATTCATAGTCAAGCATTCTTTCTTGAATTTTGAACTTTTCATCAACTTTAACATTTGTGCTCTCAACAATAGTCTTAGTTCTTTTGTTGTAACATCTATAGGCTTTGCTTTTCAAAGAATATCCAAGAAATATACCTTCATCACTTCTAGGATCAAACTTTCCAATATCATCATCTCTCTTTATATAACATTTTCTTCCAAAAATTTTAAAATACTTAACTGAGGGTGCATGTCCAAACCATAATTCATAGGGTGTCTTGTCTGTGTCTGCTCTGATTTGTACTTTGTTCATTGTATATACTGTTGTTTTCACTACTTCTCTCTAGAATATCTTCGCCAAATCATTCTCAAATAATATAGCTCATGTTGCTTCAGTTACTGATCCGTTTCTTCTTTTTGCAATACCATATTGTTTAGGTGTCCTAGGGGCTGAAAATTGTCTCTTAATGTCATTTTCTTCACAAAAGGTGTTAAACTCTCTAAAAGTAAATTCTCCACCTCTATCAGATCTCAAACATTTAATCTTCATTCCAGATTCATTCTCAACTTTATTCTTAATGATCTTAAACTTATCAAATGCTTCAAACTTTTCTTTAAGAAATGCAATCCACATCATTCTTGTAAAATCATCAACAAGAATCATAAAATACCTTTCTCCATAGAATCCTCTAGTCCTGGTAGGACCATTCAAATTTGTATGAGCAATCTCCAACTTTTCTGTAAATGTAAACTTCTTACTGGGAAAAGAACTTCTCTTCTATTTAGCCATCACACATTCTTTGCAAATCATGTTAGTAGGCTTCATAATTTTAGGCAAATCCCTTACTGCAAGTGTAGTACTTACTTTCACAATGTTGTCAAAGTTTATATGACAAAAAATTCTATGCCATAACCAATTTTCATCAATTTTAGTAATCAAACATGTCATCTTAGTAGGATTCAGCTGAAATACATTACCTCTTGTTCTAGATCCAGTTCCAATCAGATTTCCATCTTTATCCTTTATCACACAAGTTTTCTCAATAAACCAAACTTAATATCCCTTATCAACTAACTGTCCAACACTTAAAAGATTATGTTTCAATCCATCCACAAAATAAACATCATCAGTGTTAGTCTTTCCATCAAGAGTAATAGATCCTATACCTTTAATTAAGCAAGGTGCATTGTTTCCAACTCTAACAAATCCTCCATCATAATCGTTAAACTTTATGAACTTTTTCATGTCTCCAGTCATATGATGTGAACAACCAATGTCTATAATCCAATCAAATTTCTTTTCATCTTGAGAAACTAATGCTTTTTCTTCCTTAACATCAGTTTCATGATTCTCTTCTTTAATTGCTACAAATCCTATGTCATCATTATTCTCAGTATCACTTTCACTTAGATTTCTTTCTACACTAGTTTCAAGATCTTCATCATTAGCATAATAATATTCCTTAGATCTTCTAGGTTTGAAATTGTTTCTATACTTTTTAACTATTTTAGGGAACTTAGATGCAAAATGACCATATTCTTGACAAGTCCAACATTTAAAAAATTTCTTACCATCTGGTTCCCTCTTCACAAGCAAGACAATACCTTCTTCAATCTTCTTGTCTTCTTCATTTCTAGATTTGTTGCTGCCAGCATAATCTCTACTCACACTGATGCTTCTTGACAAAGTAGGGTGAACACTAAGAGCACTGAATGTTGTCTCCATTCTAGGCAAGTCTCCTGATAACCTTAGGTTCATCTCTGCTACTTCCAATCTTCCAAGAAGAGTTTCTCTTGTAAAGTTTGTAGTACAAGGTATAACTTGTTCAATCATCTATGTTGTCCACTTAAATACAAGAGTCAATGTTCTCAAAATTTTCCATATCACTTCATTCTCTGTCTTTGTTCCTCCACAAGATTTTATGCTTGTAACAATTTCTGACATTCTACCAATATAGCTTCTAACAGTTTCATCTTTCATCATTCTTATATCTCCAAATGAACATATCCAATTATGTAATCTAACTCTTTTTGCATGTTCATCACCTTCAAAAGTAGAGTGTAAAGATTTCCAAATTTTATAAGATTTTTTCAAGCATTTTACCTAACTGTACTCATTCTCTGGAAGGGCTGTCAAAAATGCTTCTCTAGCAAGTATGTTACACATGAATAGATCTCTCTCATTGCCAGTACATGTTTCAAGATTGTCCTCTTCAATGATAGTCTTATCATTCTTTGTAATCAACCAATAACCTTGTCCTCATCTTTTCTTTTCAGCTGTCAAAATTTACTCCATCAAACTTAGGGCTTTCTTTTTTGAAATTCACCATGAATCTCTTTAAGCTGTCAAAATTCTTTTTCAAGGACCGGCCGCTCTGATACCAATTGTTAGAAAGTAAATTCCACCAAGATAACTGAGAGGCGGGGGGGGGTGAATCAGTTATCTGATAATGATAACTTTTATCAACTTTAACAACATTAAAACATGTAAGAAATATAATTAGCAACCATAGAAATATATTCATACACAATAACACAATGACACAAGATATGTTGACTAGGGAACCTCTTGATCAAAGAGTAAACCCTAGTGGGAATGATGCCCATAAAAGATGCATGAATATGAATATTCCTTGTGAAAGGATGGACTCTGTTAGGAGTCTTATGAAATACATTCAGTACATATGAATTCCTGTTAGGAGATTTTGAATCCCTGTTAAAAGATTCTAACCCTGTTAAGAGTTATGGAAGACAAAAGGACCCACTGCCCAAACATCTTCAGGGTAAGATCACTGAACACATTGTCCAAATGATCTTTGTATTAATCAATAGAATAATACCTAAAGATTACTGATCTCAATAATATGTTACCTCTTCTCTGACTTTGCCAAACCACACTCACTGTTACACCAGATCTCAATTTCAAATCTCTGTACTGTGCATGTCTTCCTTCACAAATTCGCTTTCACAACTGCATTAGCTCTTTTCTACACTTCATGTGTACATCAACACATCCAACCATATTACAACAAGGAAAAACATCGGGGACCCATTGTTTCTGTAGATGTTTGTACCTAAATGATAGCTCAGAGTCACCTTAGATCTCATCATTATAAGAACACAATCCCCCTTGAGCAAGGAAAATTTTCATGCATTTATTGAATTTCTTTCTGATCTTTTGACCTTGAGTCGATCTCATTGAATTACACGTACTAAATGTCTCACTTTCTTCTTCCATTCATTAATTTTCCTCACTTGAGGAAGACAATTCTGACAAATATCTATTTGCTGGTACCTGCACTTCATGCAATGAGAAAGACAGGTGACAATGAGAGATATATTTTACAAATGGTAAATGACATTAATCTCTATAGGGTGTATTGACTTGTACCTAATAATCCATGAGACTATGTGGGATACCTAACATAAGATAATAGTTATATAATCAGACAAATATAGTTCACTCCGTAGCTTTCATTATATCTTGTGAAGGACATTATACATTGTTAAAATGATCTATTTATCCAACAATATTTTCATTAGCTTCATGTCACCTTCTCATAGCTTCCTATGTGTTTCATCCTTCATTTATACACTTACTTCGACCAAACTTTTAATTTTCTAACAAATTTCACCAAAGGCTTTGTAGGAAACCAAGTAAGGGGTATTCTTGAGTTCAAACACATTGAGCTGCTACAACTGAATTATAAATCATGAATTCACTATAAAATTAATTCACTATAAATCAAGAGGCACTATAAATCATGAATTTGCTATAAAATTAATGTATTTCTCTAGATTTCATATGGACATTTTGTCAAATGGTTTTCATATATGTTTATTCAAATGGAGTTATATCATTTGGAATGGATATATGATCTGTTGATATCAAATTCTATGTCAAGATTTACAACATTAAATTGATCATAGTTAGCAGACTCAAACACAAGAAGAATATGAGTATAGCCAATTTTCAGAAGAATATGAATGAATGCAAACATACATAAGTGGATGAACATAAATAATGAAGGTACCTGATATTGCCTAAAGTAATGAATTGTTGACCCTGGGTTCAATCTAGTATGCTCATGTATGATCTAGAAACTGCAAGGAAAGAAAGGATGGGATTAGATCCAAAGGATCTAAGCAATGCCTGGCACCCTATTATTTATCGTCATCTACAATTATGCATGTGCATAGTTAAACCATACACTTCTAAAAGGAACTATGCTACAGAACATGTGCACTCAGAAACATGTGCAGTGTATAGGTGTTGGAATCCAAATGAAGCCCTATATTTATGTATCTATGAACAACTGGTGAATCATTGTTGTGGCTGCATTTATGTCTTTATGAACACTTGGTGAATCATTGTTGTGACTGCATCATCCAAATAGTGCAACAACAACACCAGATGTTGTTGTTCTATCTGGTGTTGCTATGGCATCATTTCCAAATGATGCTTCCACAATAGTAACCCACCATTCCCATCAACACAAGGCACACATGATTAAGCATAAGCAATGGAGGGGACATTATCAAGGTCAAATCAGAGGTCAAATTTCATTCCTTGAAATTTTATATTTGTACAATTATAAAATTTCATGCCTTGAAATTTTATAACATAGTTCCTTAGCATTTGATCTTCATATTGCAGCCATGACTTGAGGTAGGTATTCAAGATTTGTCTTCTCGTTAACTCAATTTCATTTTGATGACATTTGTTGATTTAATTGTGACACCAACTTGGTTATAAACAAAAAAAAAAAGAAAAAGTGTCATTTGTAATTTTTGTGAATTCGAAGAGCTGCCGCGAAGATGACACTACACTTTTGCATGGCACGAAGAGGACATTCAAGTTTGGTGTGCACAAAGAGGCCGACATCATGTGGGAAGAGGGAACTTGATGCAGGAGCATCCCAGGGTAGTTGGCTATCCTACATGTTTGGGAGATTTGATGGAGTTGTGTGGACTTATTTTCATATGTGAGGGGTTTGGTAGAGTTGGATAAACCCACTTGGGTCTTGGGTAATTGCTTTTGATGTATTTAATGGAACTTGGCATGATCTTGGTTGCTCAGCATGGCCTAGGGGAGCTCGGCCTTGCTTGGGATTTTGGTTCCTATTTGAGGCCGTATAAGTAATTTTCCACAAATAGTTAGAGGCTGAAAATTTCAAGGATTGAAGAGGGCCTATATTTCTACCTACGGTTCGAAGCACGAGTTCTAATTCATCCGGAGCTAGGAGATATCGCAATTTTACTAAGACATCTATTTTGGGAATTTAATTGTTGTTGTTGGCCGACTTGTGGCATTTAATTTCGGTATTTGTATTTAATTTATTTTCAGGGCCGACCTGTGGCTTAGATTGGTATAAGTAGGGGTTGTGGGGGAAGTCTTTAGGCATTCATTCATCCACTTGGGAGAAGAGGAGGTGGATGTGGAGCGAGTTTTGAGGAGAGCTAGTAGCTGCGGCTTGGGGAACAAGGAGATTGCTTGGTGGGCTTGCGAGCACAAGTTTAGATCTTCCTTGGGGGTTCCTACCAGTGTGTGGATCTGGGCTAGCTAGGGTTTTGGTTTGGATCTTGCGAGATCTTGTGGAGTTTCTATTGTAATTGCATTGTATTTGGCCGTAACCCGGAAGGCCTTACAGCCGGGCATGTTGGATGAAAATATAATGATTCTATTATGAGTATTGGCATTGTGTGGATCTATATCTCTGTATTGTTATTATATTCTTGTGTGTGGTTATTTGCTGGGGGCTAGGACATCTCCATCGGGGATTCTCCTACCTTGCACTGCATCAAGCGAGTTTTGAGGAGAGCTAGTAGCTGCGGCTTGGGGAACAAGGAGATTGCTTGGTGGGCTTGCGAGCACAAGTTTAGATCTTCCTTGGGGGTTCCTACCAGTGTGTGGATCTGGGCTAGCTAGGGTTTTGGTTTGGATCTTGCAAGATCTTGTGGATTTTCTATTGTAATTGCATTGTATTTGGCCGTAACTCGGAAGGCCTTACAGCCGGGCATGTTGGATGAAAATATAATGATTCTATTATGAGTATTGGCATTGTGTGGATCTATATCTCTGTATTGTTATTATATTCTTGTGTGTGGTTATTTGTTGGGGGCTAGGAAATCTCCATCGGGGATTCTCCTACCTTGCACTGCATCAGAACTAGCACTTGAGGTAGGAATTTGAGCTTTGTCTTCTCATTAACTCAATTTCATTTTGATGAGATTTGTTGATTTAATGGCACAATATGAATGTTAATAGTGACATTTTTTATATCTTAGCATTTGGAATGCTCGATGACCCACGAGCTAGGGCATCATTGCTATTACCTTCAAGGCATTGTGTGAAGTGTTTGATCTCTCTTTATTTGTTTTGTTACTGATATTCACTATGTGGTACTCCCTGTTTATGATCATTTCATGAGGAAATATTTTGATGGCTCGCGAGTTGCAAGCTAGGGAATCATGCATTGTTTATGAGCTCACTGTTTGAGCACCTCATGTCCCTATTTGATTGGCCGGTGCTCCATTTTTTATATTGAGTTTACATCATATATTTAGTCTTAATATATATTTTATAAAACAACATAAAACAAAACCAAAATACTTTGTCTTGATAAAATCTTAATAAAACAATATATTTAGTTTTAATAAAATCTTATAAAACAACATATATTGTGTGAAGTGTTTGATCTCTCTTTATTTATTTTTTTGTTGATATACACTAGTTATGTGGTACTCCTCATTTATGATATTTTCATGAGGAAATGTCTTGATGGCTTGCGAGCTGCAAGCTAGACATCATACATTGTTCATGAGCTCACTGTTTAATACTAGCATTGTTTACATCTTTTCATTTGGAATGCTTGATGACCCACGAGCTTTGAGAGCTAGGACATCATTGCTATTACTTTCAAGGCATTGTATGAAGTGTTTGATCTCTCTTTATTTTTTTTGTTGTTGATATTCACTATGTGGTACTCCCTATTTAAGATCATTTGATGAGGAAATGTCTTGATGGTTCACGGGCTGCAAGCTAGGGCATCATGCATTATTTATGAGCTCACTGTTTGAGCACTGGCCAATCAAATAGGAACATGAGGTGCTCAAATAGTGAGCTCATAAACAATGCATGATGCCCTAGCTTGCAGCCCGCGAGCCATCAAGACATTTCCTCATGAAATGATCATAAACGGGGAGTACCGCATAGTGAATATCAACAGAAAAACAAATAAAGAGAAATCAAACACTTCACACAATATATGTTGTTCTATAAGATTTTATCAAGACTAAATTTTTTTATTTATTAAGACAGTATTTTGGGTTAGTTTTATGTTGTTTTATAAGATTTTATTAAGACTAAATATACACATTTGTGAGATGTGATTAATTCCAGCTATATGATGTTTTGGGATTAAATTGGTGAGTTTGTATACTTTCTCCATTTTAAACTAACCTGACTTCAAAGGAGGAATTATGAAATATAGTTGTAGGTAGTTATCTCTTCTGTAATGATGGAGGAGTGAAAGGTAATGATCAATGAGGTTGCTGCTATTAGATCATACATTAATACACTTACTGTTTTGACAACAATAACATTACATGATGTCAGAGCTCAAATTCAAAATAGTAAGTGTATTATTTTATTATTGATGTCCCTATTTGATCTAATAGCATCAATATAACAAACAAAGCACTGACCAATCAAATAGGGGCATGAGGTACTCAAACAGTGAGCTCATAAACAATGCATGATGCCCTAGCTTGCAACCCGTGAGCCATCAAGACATTTCCTCATGAAATGATCATAAATGAGGAGTACCATCAAAATGAAATTGAGTTAATGAGAAGACAAAGCTCAAATGCCTACCTCAAGTCATGGCTGCCATATAAAGATCAAATGCTAAGAAACTATGTTATAAAATGTCATGCCAAATTTCATCAAGAATGGTCCTATATGGTCACTAATAGCCAAATTTCAAAAGAATATGAATGAATATGAAAACATACATAAGTGGATGAGCATAAATAATGAAGGTACCAAACATTGCCTAAAGTAATGAAGTGTTGACCCAGGGTTCAATCTAGTATGCTCTTGTATGATCCAAAACCTGTAAGGAAGGAAAAGATGGGGTTAGATCCAAAGGATCTAAGCAATGTTTGGCACCCTATTATTGATCCTCATCTACAATTATGCATGTGCATAGTCAATCCATACACAAACTAAACAACATGGTAGCATTGATCCAATAACAGAAAATACATTACAAATGCCAAGCTCACGGTCTCAATGAAATAAACAGTGTATAAAATAATATACGGTGCACAACAATAGCAAGCATGCAATGACAACAATAACATTGCATGATGCCTGAGCTCAAATTCAAAACAGTAAGTGTATTAATGTATGATCTAATAGCAGCAACCTCATTGATCATTACCTTTGATGTCTCCATCATTATAGAAGAAATAACTACCTACAACTATATTTCATAATTCCTCCTTTGAAGTCATCGGTTAGTTTAACTATTGGACAATGAGCTAATAGGAGTTTTGAATAGATTTGAATAAAAACTAGAAGTATTGAATTTTATGTGTTCCTATTGTGATTTCAGGGGAGAAGAAGGCTAAGACCTTTTCAGCGGATCAGCGTGGTGTATGTAGCTTGTAAGTTTATAAGTTTGCACTTTTTTTGTTTGAGGCTTAATTATGCTATTTTTTAAATAGAAATATTTTTATTTCTTATTTCAAATTCATTCCTTCATATGTCATACCTGATGCACAATGAATTCATAGGAGTTTCAAATAGATTTGAAGAAAAACTAAGAGCATTCAATTTTAACTATTCTTATTGTGAATTCAGGGGAGAAGAAGGCTAAGATCTTTACAGCTGATCTTGTGTGGGCAAGGTATGAAATTTGTGTGGGATAACCTCCTTGTTCTATCAGTGTCCTCTATGATTTTGGATGCTATATTTTCCTAAGTCTGGTTGGTGCCTTACTTTCCCCTCTTTGGTTCCATGCTTGCTTACATTAAGAGTTCATTTTGTCTCTGATTAGGGCACTATTTCTCCTTGACTGTATTCATTTGGGGTTTGATCTATTGTAGTTATTTCTTTTTTCTTTGAATCATTGTTTATAATTACTTTTGATGTAATATTTGTGTGAATAACAAGAACAAAATGGTGAACGAGTGTATTTGACAAAGATAAACATGACACATTTTGTTGGGTTGATTGGGTTGGCTTGGTACCATTTACATGGCCTAGCCAAATATTAAAGAATGAGTTCATGAACAATGCCAATATTAAACAATGAGCTCATGAATAATGTATGATGCCCTAGCTTGCAGCCTGTGATCCATCAAGACATTTCCTCATGAAATAATCATAAATGGGGAGTACCACATAGTGAATATCAACAACAAAACAAATAAAGAGAGATCAAACACTTCACACAATGCCTTGAAGGTAATAGAAATGATGCCCTAGCTCTCAAATCTCGTAGGTCATCAAGCATTCCAAATGAAAAGATGTAAACAATGCCAGAATTAAACAATGAGCTGAATAATGCATGATGCCCTAGCTTGCAGCCCACGAGCCATCAAGGCATTTCCTTGTGAAATGATCATAAATGGGGAGTACCACATAGTGAATATCAATAGAAAAACAAATAAAGAGAGATAAAACACTTCACACAATGCCTTGAAGGTAATAGCAATGATGCCCTAGCTCTCAAACCTCGCAGGTCATCAAGCATTCCAAATGAAAAGATGTAAACAATGCCAGTATTCAATAGTGAGCTCATAAATAATGTATCATGCTCTAGCTTGCAGCCCACGAGCCATCAACACATTTCCTCATGAAATGATCATAAACCGTGAGTACCACATAGTGCATATCAATAGAAAAATAAATAAAGAGAGATCAAACACTTCACACAATGCCTTGAAGGTAATAGAAATGATGCCCTAGCTTTCAAAGCTTGCGAATCATCAAGCATTCCAAATGCTAAGATGTAAACAATGCAACTATTAACAATGCTAAGTGTATTGTCTTAAAATGGAAGCACTTCCATGATAAGAGTGTTTATCCCTCTGAGTAATTGGTTTGGGGTCATGTTAAGTGCCTTGATCGGGTCTTTGCATGTATTTGGCTTTCTCCCCGCTTTCCACTTCTTTCTTGCACTTGATTTCTTCATTCTAGGTGAAATTAAGAATAGGATCTCAAGGATTCTCCTGAATTTCCCTCTTCCATGGCTCTATTTTCTAGGTAGGACTTAGAAATACATCCTCCTTGCCTTCATCATAGTTACCATAGGATCTTATGCTTATCCTTGGCATTCTATCCCTATCTGATATCATTTCTAGGTCTCTAGGCATCCTCGAGACCTCTTGTCCTAGTTCTGACTGAATCTGGGCCCAAGGTCAAATTCAAGGTTGATCCTAACTAGGTCAGGATTGAGCTCGAACCTGACTAGGTTAGTCCCAACCTCAATTTTTCCCCTTCCTTCAAATTTCCAAAATCCTTGATTTTCGGGCATCGAGCTTTCGAGATATTTGTTTTCCCACCTCCGGGTTGGCCATTTTGGGTTTCGGGATGGTAAATCTTCTAATTGCATTTAATATAGGTATATTTTCTAAAGATTAGGACCTAATTGAGATTTAATTCTCCAAGGTGGCCCCTCTAGAGGATTGTGCCCTAGTTCACTATAAAAGGAGGCCTTCCTCTCTCATTTTCATATCCACAATCAAGAATTGACATCCATTATTCACATCTCATCTCAAGTGCAAGCAATTCTTCAAGCATTCAAGTGTTCAAGCATCCATCCATCAAGGAGATCCATTGTTAGCTATTGAAGGATTCAATCTCTTTGGAGCCCCCTTTGATGATCCATCCTTTTACATTCATTCAAGCCTTCTCATATGCAAAGATCAAGTCAAGATTGGTGTGGAAGATCAAATGTCATTGATTGGAGACATCCTACATTCATTCTACATCCATTGAAGCATTCCTACTTGTGGACTTGAGGATTTGAATCCTCTACAAGGACTTCAACATAAGCGAGGTGATTTGTTTCAATTACTTTGTTTATGCACACTATATTTCAATTCAATTTCAAGGTTAATTCCTAAATTAGAGTTTGACCAAGGCAAACCCCCAATACAACAAAACCCCCATTTTCTTTTAGGTACAGGTGCGGAATTTTGGATCTGAGAGCGAATTTGGATACCCTTTTAGGTGAACTTCCGAGATTTGTGAACAGAATCAGAATTAGCCTTTAAATAAAGAATGTAGTATTTGACCTTTTATGAGGGTCAAACTCGACCTAAGCTCATCTTGGAGAAAGAATTTTGGGTTTTCTCTGTCTCAACATTTCCAATCCTCAACAAGTTGCAAAATTACCTGAAAGTACACACAGACATCAGAAATTGACATTTTCCAGATCTGCCCTAATTTGAGATTAGTATTTGTATTTCAATTATTTCAGATTTCAAGCATAATTCCTTTGTAGGGAAACATTGGATTCGCTCTCTCTTTCATATTCTTTATAGATTGATTAGATTGTGCATTAACCTCTTGGTTGATCAAATTGGATCTCTCTTTTGGGAATTTGGATTTGAGAATAGATCTCATATTTCCCCACACATCTATCTATCCACTCTCTCACATATTTGAATAGAGGTGAATCCATTTTTACCACTATTCATTTTGGTGAACCCAACTAGCTTACACTCTTTCTTTTTGGTGTTAGATTTCCCTTTGTCTTATTGTGTGTGTTCACCTTCACTATTCATTTTGGTGAACCCGATTAGCTTACTCTCTTTCTTTTTGGTGTTAGATTTCCCTTTGTCCTATTGTGTGTGTTCACCTTCACTATTCATTTTGGTGAACCCGACTAGCTTACTCTCTTTCTTTTTGGTGTTAGATTTCCCTTTGTCTTATTGTGTGTGTTCACCTTCACTATTCATTTTGTTGAACCCGACATACTTACTCTCTTTTCTTTTGTGGAATTGGATGTCTTATTGTTCTTTCCTTTTATCTTGTTAGTATTAGATTTTTCCTTTGTGTTAGATCTTTCATGCTAATTAGATTTCATATTCATGCTTTATATGTTCTTAGTTTAGTTCATTTACATTGCATTGGTTTATGAGCTTTACTACCACTAGTCCTACTTATAACATTTCAGCTAGAAGAAGTCATAGACTCATGGGTGCCTTTGATCTTGAATCTTCCTCTCCTTTCCTTGGGATCCCAGATGATAACTTGATTCTTCATGATTCCAATCCCACTATGGAGCAAAACTCTTCTCACTCATCTCATGATGAGGATGACACTTTAAGAGTTCCTCCTGAACAAGTCCAAAAACTTTCCACTGAACTTGATAAAATAGGTAATTGGCTTATTCAAGAGAACCATAATCAAGACTCCATTCAAGCTATAGAGTCTCTTAAGAAAGTTCTTCATCATATTGATCAAGGTGTTTACCTCTTGCGTGGTATTACTCACCTTGTGCATTCAAATGTTAAACCTTTAGTTCAAGAAGCTCAAGACTTAGGGTTAATTCCTCCTATCACTGGTGTTGAACCTCCTTCTAATCCTTTACCTAGTGTAGACACCTAAAAATCCATTAGAAAATAAAGTATTTTTATTTTATGAAAAATCCCTGATGACATCATCATTAATTAATTAATTATTTTATTTATTTATTTATTTTTATGCCATTAAATCTCTTTATCTTAATTAAAAATATTTAATTAAGAAATCCCTCCCAAAAATGTTTAAATCTTATTTAAACATTATTCCCCTATTTATTAATTATTTAATTAATAAATTGACCAAAAATCCCAAAATAAATTATTTATTTATTTTTTGCCCAAAACTTGGCCAATTTCCTTAAGACCACTAACCTCTTCCAGAATCTTCTAATCCTTCTTTAATTTCAATTAAGGGCTAATCCCATCATTTCCTAATTCTAATCCCAACTCAAGAATATTTAATTAAGATTAAATATTAATCCTCAATTCCTAATTTACCCTAGGAAAACTCTAGACTCTTCTAGAACTTTCCTAATCCTTCCCTAAACCCATTTAGGGGAAATTACCTATTTTCCCTAAGCTAATCTAAGTCTCCTTTGACTCCTAGTCAAACCCTACCCCTAATGAGCCTCAAACTCATTAAAGCCTTTGAGATAAATAAAATTTTATTTATTTCCTAAATTCCATATTTATCCTTAGAAAGCCTAGACTCTTCTAGAAAGTCTTTATCCTCATCCAAAGCTTAGACTCTTCTAGAAAGTCTCCATCCTTATCCCTTTGACTCCTAGTCAAACCCTACCCCTAATGAGTCTCAAACTCATTAAAGCCTTTGAGATAAATAAAACTTTATTTATTTCCTAAATTCCATGTTTATCCTTAGAAAGCCTAGACTTTTCTAGAAAGTCTTTATCCTCATCCAAAGCCTAGACTCTTCTAGAAAGTCTTCATCCTTATCCCCTTGACTCAAGACCCTAACCTTACCCCAAACTCTAACCTTTCTTCCTAACCCAAGCCCTTAGGAAATCCTATAAATACTCCCTCTTCCAAGAGCAATTCATTAGCTTAGTCTTTCATCTTCATGCATTGTTATCATGCTCTTTTACTTCTAGCTCTAGCATAATCATTCCTAATTGTTAGATTTCTTTATTTTCTTCAAGCTTTCTAACACATCTTAGCATAGATTTAATGGATTAACCTAGTTTCTTTCATTGTTTTGCATAAGCATAGCATCATATCACATCTCTATTTGGTTTAAAATCAATCTTAGCATAAACATCATGTAGCTTAATCTTCATTTCAGCATCATTTGGATCCTTGAGGCCTTAGGGGCAAATCAGGTGTTCTATAACTATTTTGTGCCACTTATGGGATTCTCATGAGTCTCAATCCTTCCAAATAAGTATTAGGAACATACTCCAAGTTCTTAGAGAGCACACCCACATCCCCTAAGCAAGAGCAAATCAAACAGTGCTTGGGTGCACCTGTTTAAGCTCTATCTGAGGTGGCTTAGCTTAGAGTTTTCTTTGTTTTGGATTGATTTCATGCTAGGTTAAAATCTAATGTTTGTTTGGCTTGAATCTTTCAAAACAGGTATCCTCAAAAGCCTAGTCTACATTCTGGCACGCCCGGTGGGACCCACTTCACGGGTCTTTTGACAACATCTCATTCGTTTTGGAGTTTTTGCTAAATTTTGAAGCTTGAAGGTGGAGGGAGCTTGTGGAAATATTCTTCCTCTTCTTAGTCTTATCATTCTTCCATTCTATCTACTCCTTCTACTTCTTAAGAGATTTTGGCATATTCTCCTCTTTAAAATCCATAATGAGGCACTTCCACAAAAAACCTTGTAACTTTTGCATACGAACTCCATTTTTGGTGATTCAAAAAGCATTGGAAAGCTATTTCAGAAGTCTATAATAATATCTAGGAAAGAAAGCTTAGAATAGGGGTGACAAAAAAAAATCATTTCAGTTTGGGGTAAAAATGAACAAAACAAAGGCATAAACATCTTATTTTAGTGCTTAAATGAATCCCCAAATCACTCTTGAATGCATTAAAGACTAAAACTTGCAAAATCTTCTAAAAAACAAAGGAAAAACTAATCAAATCAATTTCATCCTTGCAACATCAAGGTTTTAGATGCATTCATGCAAAGATAAACACACTTCATGTTGAGGCCTAAAAACAAAACCACAAATTTGCATTAGATCATCTTCATTTTGGATTCTAAAATCAATCTTAGGAAGCATCCTAAAATCAAACTTTTGAGTCCTAAAAGAGTCATTTTTCATTTCCAAAAACAAACACACTCTTGAATGCAATAAATTGAAAAAACAAAGCATCCCTATTCCTTCCTCTTTGAATTTCAGTTCAAACAAACTCAAATCTTGAATGCCTTAAAGGATTAAAACAAAGCACTTCAAAGTTCTTAAAACAACACGCCAATCTCAATCTTGAATGCTCAAAGAAAGAACTTACAATCGCTCAAATCATTTACTTTTTGGAGAAAGAACAAATCAAACCTTAAACACTTGTGTCTTCAAAAGTTTTAAAAGTTCAAACACACTTAATCAAATTGGGAAAAAGAACAACTTGCTTAATGTGCATCTAGGAGCTTTCATTTTCTTGCAAAATCCTGTTAGAGTAAGTGACGTAAAACATTTGAACTCAGACAAGTTCACTTGTTCTACTTCTAGCAAGGCCTGTCCAGGGGAGAAAAGCACTTCCTCCTCGGAGAACGACCTCAAACCGGTATCCCCCCCGGCCGGTATATAAATGAAGTGAAGGCAAAAAGTACTCACTTATATCTCCTAATCCACGGGCATTTTGTGCCAAATGTAAATGTTTGGGGATAGGTAAATATTCCTCCTCTAGCATTGTTGGCTAGGCTCGTAAGTGAGTCACAGGCGGTTAGCATAACCGGGCATGGAGACTCCACATAACTATTAAAAAACTTGATAAAATAGAGGCTACCCTATCTACATCCGAAAGTATCAAAATCCTTGTGCAAGGACCGATTCCAAGGGGTTTACCGGGTCACCTCAAGATTACTCACCATTTGTATTTCCTTCTAGGGGGTACCAAGCTGTGGGCAAGTGATTTTGATACTCACCTTCCTTAGGTAGATCTTCTTGAAGTACTTGACAATCATATACTTTGTGAAAACATTGTTGGAACATACACTTTTCAAAGCTTTATCAAAGTCAGTTATCCTGGTTGTATCCCACAAGGTTACTTTGTCCCTTGTGGAGATTTCTTTTCTAAAAAATATTTGTTGAAATCTATCCTTTGCCATTGGAAAAACATCAAACTGATTTACAACTTGGTTCAAAGATACTCAGGAAAGCCATGTCAGTCCAAATCCTACCAAAATCCAAAAAATGTCCAATGCTTTCAGAATCTCAAAACATGGTCTTCCAGTCATATTCAATCCAGTCTTGTCATCCTTTCCTCATATCCTAGGTTAGAAAATTCATCTTGGTCATCCCCCATCCCCTTGTCTATCTTCCTCTAAAGTCAATTTTCTTCCAATCTTAAGCCAAATCCAATCCTAGTCTGATCCTGTTAGTCATCCCAATCTGAGTCTTAGTCTTCCAATCCATCTTCATCCTTCATTCGTATCCAACTCATCCACAAGACAGCATGTCTCAAAACTATTATGATGAGTTTGGTTATTATGTCTCTCCCCTCAATCCATCCTATCCCAAAGATGATGAAAGCCTTGTAGATCATGATGCATATTTTGAAAATCTTAGCAAGTTTGCTCCAAACATCCCCCAGCATCCAATCATTCCTCCAAAATATCCTATCATGCCTTCACGCTTATCCACTAGCACTCCCTTTCATGTCCTTGGCAAGGCAAATCCATTATCTTATCCATCCACACCTTATCCCTATCTTAAACCTACACATCCTCCATATGCATCCTTCATACCTCCATCTCCTGCTATGGTCATATCCCAATCGCCACCATTCCCTCGAAACACTTCACGCTACTTCCCTTATCTAAAACCTCCATCCACTTATCCTCCAAAACCCTTTCAGAACCAAACACCAAGTCTTCCAATCCTTTTCCCCAATCCTCCATCCTATCTCAATCCACCATCTTCTATTCCAAACCACATTTCCAAAAATCCCCTCCCACAAGCAAAGTACATCCTTCAAACTGCTTCACATCCCATACCTTGATCAATCACCTCTACCTCTTTAGCACCATCATCCCCTCAAGAAAGTTCAAAATCTTCCACCCCACCTTCATGTGAGGACCATCCAAGCTACCCATCTTCTACACATTCTAATCCCTCACCTCCTCCAATCCAAAAATCTCCAAGGAGTTTCACAAGGAAGCCAACAACAAATCCCACTCTTAAAGTTGAAGAGCCAAACCATCTCAAAACTTCATGTGAAGCCATCATTGATGAAGCCCATCCATCCCTCCCATCTATCATCTATCTTTCATACATTGATCCTCTTCCATCTCCTAGCATCATTGAGTCCCTTCCGTCTGAAGTCTCCATCCCATCCCCACCAACATCACCTCCTCCTAGAATTATCCAAAGCATATCTGATGAGCCTCATGAGTTCACCCTTCTTCCTACCATCACAGCTGTAGAATCTTCCATCCTTTCATCCATACCATCTGAAGAGTTCTTCCTTCTTCCAGACATCACAGCTATAGAATCTCCCATCCTTCCATCCACCCCCTCTGAAGAGTCCATCCATACATCCCCCGTCACTCTATCCACACAAAACCTACCATGTCAAGATCTTGTCCAAAAGCATGTTGAAATACTCACAGAAGAAAATCAAGATCCAATCCCTTCACTTCCCCCATCACATGTTCTATTGCTTCCATCACCCCTAATCCAAAATCCTACAATCTCAATTCCTCCAATCCAAGATCCTATCATCCTAGTTTCTCCATCTAAAAATCCATTACTATCCCCCAATCTCATTCAAGATCCCATCATCCCATCCTCTCCTCTTGAGGATCTTCTAATCCAAACTATCCAGCTCCCAGCACTCTATCCTCTTGGATCACTTACATTTGTCAAAGGCGGTCCACTTGAAGCAGAAGAAATTAGTTTCATATCTTCCATCAAGGAACTAGAAACTGGATGTTTATCATATTCCCCAAGTCAGAAATATCCTTGTTTGGATAAAATGCTCAAGAAATGGAATTATCAAGGCAAAGGCCTAGGCACTCATGAACAAGGAAATCTAGAGCCCATTCAGGATAAGAAACATCCAAAATCATGTGGAATTGGTCACACATCAGAAGAAGGCACTTCCTCTAGAAATTTTGGTATAGCTAAAGTTAAATTCAAGCATCCTTTCAAACCCACCATCACATCTCCCAAAGCATACAATGCTATTCCTCCTCCTCCATCATTACAACTGAGGACAACCTATCACATTCCTCCTTCATCCTCCAAATCCATTTTGGGTCCCTATGTCCCGAAATCTTCCAGCACATATCCTCTACATACCCAATCCATTTTGGGACCCTACATCCCAAAATATCATCCCCCATCTTATCCTACTCAGTCTTTCATCCAAAATCCAAGCATCCCTAGTCAAGCTCAACAAAGGCACATGCCCACATATCCTATCTACCAATCTCCATCCATATTTCCTCCATCCCACACATCTCCTCATATTCACTCCAATGCTCCCCACAATTTGGATGCCATATCCAATATGAATAAAGGGAAATATCCACAAAGATCTAAAGATTGTCGTGTCCAGTCTAAACGACATGCTCAAGAAAAGAAAAATCCAATCAAGCAATCTAATGCATTCCTATGGCCACAAAGGCCCAGCAAAGCACAAGAAAAATCTACTACATGGCCACTAAGGCCCAGCAAAGCAAAAGCAAAACCTGATGCATACAAATGGCTACAAAGGCCCACCAAAGCTAAAACAAAAATGATGTGGATCCCAAAGCAAAAAGATGTAATGCATCTACAAGAAACATCCACAATGGCATCCAAAGTTGCTAATCCCCTAGCTACTCAGTCTTCTTCTCCATCTCCTCAATATATTTTGGGTCCCAAAGATTTGAAATCTCCTAGCGTAAATCCTCCATCACATCCACCTCTATCTTCCATGTCCTATCCACTTCATCCATCTTCCTCGCAACATGTGCCAATGTTGGTCTTGACAACATCCCCCTATCATGATCACTTTCCATCTTTCCATCCAAACAATTTCTACCACCATATCTCCCATCTACCCCAGCTTATCCATGCCTTTGCATAATCCCTCCATCCCAATAAAGTTGTACCAACATCTGAGCACATCAGAAAGATCAGTGAAGAAAGATAGCAACATATCAAAAATATCAAAAGATCAGCACAAAATCAGCGAAAAATCAGAAAATCCATAAAAATTGGAAAAAATCAAGAGAAAAGTATCAAAAAAAAAGAAAAAAAAAGAGAAAAACATTCATCCAATGGTGAAAACTTGGCAATTCAAGCGCCTTGGACAAGTACCATGGTGAAAACTTGGCAAACAAGCATCATGCGTAGGCTCCCCCCAATTCCTTGTTGTAGTTGGGGGCCATTCCCTTCTATCACCTCTTATCCAACATCTTCTCCATCCCATTTGTCTCTCACTTCCTTCATCCTCCTTTTGGATCTTGATGACAAAATAGAGACTACCAGGTATACATGCTTTTTGGGCACTTTCTTGGCATCCATCACACCTTTAAGTTACATATCCTACATCTAGTCCACTCATCCTAGCTTTCATCTAACTTCCTCATCCTCTTGTCAGCATATCTACTGTCCAATCGTACCCCATCCTAATGTCTCTGAAATACATGAACTATCCTAAGCAGGGGGCATCTTATTCCTTGGTGACATATTCCTTGGAGACTATCTTTCATCCAAAATCTTCCATCTCCCAAATCCTTAAGCAAATCCACCATCCAATCTCCCATGCATTCCTCTATCCAGATCCCTCAGCATTTCCTCCAGCATTCCATCTTCCAATCCTTAAGCAAATCTGCCATCCAATCTCCCAAGCATTCCTCTATCCAGATCCCTCAGCATTTCCTCCAGCATTCCATCTTCCAATCCTTAAGCAAATCTGCCATCCAATCTCCCCAAGCATTCTTCTCTCCAAATCCTCAAGCAAATCTATCATCCAATCTCCCCAAATCTTCCACTATCCAATCCTCAAGTGTTCTTCCATCCAAATCCAAATCTTCCTCCATCCAAATCTCCTAGCAGTTCCATCATCCTTATCCTAAGCATTTCCTCCATCTTTCCATCACCCAGTATCTTCCCTTGTCATTGGTATCTAGCTATAGGCTAACCTCATTGCAATCCAATGCCATTCATCCCTATCCAAACATTCCTAGCAGTCTTCTAGCCATCTTCCAAACCTATCCACATCCTCTAGCTATCCAACATCCAAGATCAAGCCAACCAATCCAAATCACATCCTTAGTCTTGTAGCAAGCCTTGATCTCAAACCAATCATCATCATTGGGATATGTCCTTCCCAAATCCATGTCATTTCAGGACACATCATCAATCACCAGTCCATCTTGGCCTTCCAGCCCAACTGAGGCATTGTCTTGTATATCTTTGGAGTTTCAGCTTCATCCCCAGGTTCTTTGTACATCCTAATCTTGAGCTTCTATACATATCTGTTGTAAATATCCTCGTGTCTTGTTATACATATCCTTGTTAGTCCTACAGCAGCATTTGATCAGAAATCTTGTCCTACCCAGCCTTGTACTTCAGCAACATCAATTATCGACTATCCTTGATCATCGTGACTATCTTTGAACCGCATCATTTGCCAATCAGCAACACAACATTCTCCCCATCAATATCGGGTCCGCATAGATGTATGCTTTTGTTTTGTCTGACCTAAGCCTAATCACCGGTCCCCTCAGTTGTATCCTTCCTGTCTGACCTAATCTTCCACCAAGCACACCAGGTTCGTGTCGATGTATCCTTCCACACGTTCAGACCAATCTTCCCACCATCAATCGAATCAAATCTCTCTCCTTGGCAAAGGTTGTCTTTTGGAGTTATCATTTTGACCTTGGATTTTGTCCTTTGGGTCTTGTTAATCTTTTATGGCTTCTCATTGTTCTCTACTCAAAGCTTCCACGATCCTTTATATCATGGTGCACTGCGAATCAGGATAATCTGGGGCAAGGTCTTTTGTTCTTTTGCTTCTGCCTGTGAGTCAGTCGTGTGTTTATGATTTCTTTAGCATCGTTTCCACCATGCCTCCTCTGGGTTTCATGTGTGATGCTGGGGCAACCTTGTGTGTCTTTTTAGCATCAGTCCTATGCAACACTAATGACAAGGCCTCGTGATCCCAGTATCCTTGGTAGGTCTCTAGCATTGCTATATTAAACTAGGTTCTGCTCTCCACATTTGCACTTGGAGCTTCCCCAAATCCCTTGCATCTTGTATCATATAGATTAATCTTGCATCCTTATATAGCTGCATCTTGCATTTTGCATTCCCTCTCATCTTGCATTCTAATCCCTCACCTCCTCCAATCTGAAAGTCTCCAAGGAGTTTCACAAGGAAGCCAACAACAAATCCCACTCTTAAAGTTGAAGAGCCAAACCATCTCAAAACTTCATGTGAAGCCATCATTGATGAAGCCCATCCATCGCTCCCATCTATCATCTATCTTTCATACATTGATCCTCTTCCATCTCCTAGCATCATTGAGTCCCTTCCGTCTGAAGTCTCCATCCCATCCCCGCCAAAATCTCCTCCTCCTAGCATTATCCAAAGCATATCTAATGAGCCTCATGAGTTCACCCTTCTTCCTACCATCACAGCTGTAGAATCTTCCATCCTTTCATCCATACCATCTGAAGAGTTCTTCCTTCTTCCAGACATCACAGCTACAGAATCTCCCATCCTTCCATCCACCCCCTCTGAAGAGTCCATCCATACATCCCCCGTCACTCTATCCACACAAAACCTACCATGTCAAGATCTTGTCCAAAAGCATGTTGAAATACTCACAGAAGAAAATCAAGATCCAATCCCTTCACTTCCCCCATCACATGTTCTATTGCTTCCATCACCCCTAATCCAAAATCCTACAATCCCAATTCCTCCAATCCAAGATCCTATCATCCTAGTTTCTCCATCTAAAAATCCATTACTATCCCCCAATCTCATTCAAGGTCCCATCATCCCATCCTCTCCTCTTGAGGATCTTCTAATCCAAACTATCCAGCTCCCAGCACTCTATCCTCTTGGATCACTTACATTTGTCAAAGGCAGTCCACTTGAAGCAGAAGAAATTAGTTTCATATCTTCCATCAAGGAACTAAAAATTGGATGTTTATCATATTCCCCAAGTCAGAAATATCCTTGTTTGGATAAAATGCTCAAGAAATGGAATTATCAAGGCAAAGGCCTAGGTACTCATGAACAAGGAAATCTAGAGCCCATTCATGATAAGAAACATCCAAAATCATGTGGAATTGGTCACACATCAGAAGAAGGCACTTCCTCCAAAAATTTTGGTATAGCTAAAGTTAAATTCAAGCATCCTTTCAAACCCACCATCACATCTCCCAAAGCATACAATGCTATTCCTCCTCCTCCATCATTACAACTGAGGACAACCTATCACATTCCTCCTTCATCCTCCAAATCCATTTTGGGTCCCTATGTCCCGAAATCTTCCAGCACATATCCTCTACATACCCAATCCATTTTGGGACCCTACATCCCAAAATATCATCCCCCATCTTATCCTACTCAGTCTTTCATCCAAAATCCAAGCATCCCTAGTCAGGATAACCAAAGGCACATGCCCACATATCCTATCTACCAATCTCCATCCATATTTCTTCCATCCCACACATCTCCTCATATTCACTCCAATGCTCCCCACAATTTGGATGCCATATCCAATATGAATAAAGGGAAATATCCACAAAGATCTAAAGATTGTCGTGTCCAGTCTAAACGACATGCTCAAGCAAAGAAAAATCCAATCAAGCAATCTAATGCATTCCTATGGCCACAAAGGCCTAGCAAAGCACAAGAAAAATCTACTACATGGCCACTAAGGCCCAGCAAAGCAAAAGCAAAACCTGATGCATACAAATGGCTACAAAGGCCCACCAAAGCTAAAACAAAAATGATGTGGATCCCAAAGCAAAAAGATGTAATGCATCTACAAGAAACATCCACAATGGCATCCAAAGTTGCTAATCCCCTAGCTACTCAGTCTTCTTCTCCATCTCCTCAATATATTTTGGGTCCCAAAGATTTGAAATCTCCTAGCGTAAATCCTCCATCACATCCACCCCTATCTTCCATGTCCTATCCACTTCATCCATCTTCCTCGCAACATGTGCCAATGTTGGTCTTGACAACATCCCCCTATCATGATCACTTTCCATCTTTCCATCCAAACAATTTCTACCACCATATCTCCCATCTACCCCAGCTTATCCATGCCTTTGCATAAGCCCTCCATCCCAATAAAGCTGTACCAACATCTGAGCACATCAGAAAGATCAGTGAAGAAAGATAGCAACATATCAAAAATATCAGAAGATCAGCACAAAATCAGCGAAAAATCAGAAAATCCATAAAAATTGGAAAAAATCAAGAGAAAAGTATCAAAAAAAAAGAAAAAAAAAAGAGAAAAACATTCATCCAATGGTGAAAACTTGGCAATTCAAGCGCCTTGGACAAGTACCATGGTGAAAACCTGGAAAACACGCATCATGCGTAGGCTCCCCCCAATTCCTTTCTGCAGTTGGGGGCCATTCCCTTCTATCACCTCTTATCCAACATCTTCTCCATCCCATTTGTCTCTCGCTTCCTTCATCCTCCTTTTGGATCTTGATGACAGAACAGAGACTACCAAGTATACATGCTTTTTGGGCACTTTCTTGGCATCCATCACACCTTTCAGTTACATATCCTACATCCAGTCCATTCATCCTAGCTTTCATCTACCTTCCTCATCCTCTTGTCAGCATATCTACTATCCAATCGTACCCCATCCTAATGTCTCTGAAATACATGAACTATCCTAAGCAGGGGGCATCTTATTCCTTGGTGACATATTCCTTGGAGACTATCTTTCATCCAAAATCTTCCATCTCCCAAATCCTTAAGAAAATCCACCATCCAATCTCCTAAGCATTCCTCTATCCAGATCCCTCAGCATTTCCTCCAGCATTCCATCTTCCAATCCTTAAGCAAATCTGCCATCCAATCTCCCAAGCATTCCTCTATCCAGATCCTTTAACATTTCCTCTAGCGTTCCATCTTCCAATCCTTAAGAAAATCTGCCATCCAATCTCCCCAAGCATTCCTTTTTCCAAATCCTCAAGCAAATCTATCATCCAATCTCCCCAAATCTTCCACTATCCAATCCTCAAGCGTTCTTCCATCCAAATCCAAATCTTCCTCCATCCAAATCTCCTAGCAGTTCCATCATCCTCATCCTAAGCATTTCCTCCATCTTTCCATCACCCAGTATCTTCCCTTGTCATTGGTATCTAGCTGTAGGCTAACCTCATTGCAATCCAATGCCAGTCATCCCTATCCAAACATTCCTAGCAGTCTTCTAGCCATCTTCCAAACCTATCCACATCCTCTAGCTATCCAACATCCAAGATCAAGCCAACCAATCCAAATCACATCCTTAGTCTTGTAGCAAGCCTTGATCTCAAACCAATCATCATCATTGGGATATGTCCTTCCCAAATCCATGTCATTTCAGGACACATCATCCATCCCCAATCCATCTTGGCCTTCCAGCCCAACTGAGGCATCGTCTTGCATATCTTTGGAGTTTCAGCTTCATCCCCAGGTTCTTTGTACATCCTAATCTTGAGCTTCTATACATATCTGTTGTAAATATCCTCGTGTCTTGTTGTACATATCCTTGTCAGTCCTGCAACAGCATTTGATCAGAAATCTTATCCTACCTTGCCTTGTACTTTAGCGACATCAATTGTCGACTATCCTTGATCATCGTGACTATCTTTGAACCGCATCATTTGCCAATCAGCAACACAACATTCTCCCCATCAGCATCGGGTCCGCACAGATGTATGCTTCTATTTTGTCTGACCTAAGCCTAATCACGGGTCCCCTCAGTTGTATCCTTCCTGTCTGACCTAATCTTCCACCAAGCACACCAAGTCTGTGTCGATGTATCCTTCCACACGTTCAGACCAATCTTCCCACCATCAATCGAATCAAATCTCTCTCCTTGGCAAAGGTTGTCTTTTGGAGTTATCATTTTGACCTTGGATTTTGTCCTTTGGGTCTTGTTAATCTTTTATGGCTTCTCATTGTTCTCTACTCAAAGTCACCACGATCCTTTATATCATGGTGTGCTGCGAATTAGGATAATCTGGGGCAAGGTCTTTTGTTCTTTTGCTTCTGCCTGTGATTCAGTCATGTGTTTGTGGTTTCTTTAGTATCGTTTCCACCATGCCTCCTCTAGGTTTCATGTGTGATGCTAGGGTAACCTTGCGTGTCTTTTTAGCGTTAGTCCTATGCAACACTAGTGACAAGGCCTCGTGATCCCAATATCCTTGGCAAGTCTCTAGCATTGCTATATTAAACTAGGTTGTGCTCTCCACATTTGCACTTGGAGCTTCCCCAAATCCCTTGCATCTTGCATCATATAGATTAATCTTGCATCCTTATATAGCTGCATCTTGCATTTTGCATTCCCTCTCATCTTGCATTCACCCATCTTTTCTCTTGGAAGTTTGGTTATTTATCTCCCCTTCTTCCTAAGTCCTTCTTTCTCTGTTTCCTTTCGAGAAAATTTCACAACGTTTACTCCTTGCATTTTTTTCTCGAGGGGGCACAACCCATCATTCCTCTAAATTCTAGCCTTGGGCATCTTATTTTCTTGTCTTTGACGCCATGCCACTTGCGGCATCGCATCAAAGAGGGGCAAAATGTAGACACCTAAAAATCCTTTAGAATATAAAGTATTTTTATTTTCTGAAAAATCCCTGATGACATCATCATTTATTAATTAATTATTTAATTATTTAATTTATTTTTATGCCATTAAATCTCTTTATCTTAATTAAAAATATTTAATTAAGAAATCCCTCCCAAAAATGTTTAAATCTTATTTAAACATTATTCCCCTATTTATTAATTATTTAATTAATAAATTGACCAAAAATCCCAAAATAAATTATTTATTTATTTTTTGCCCAAAACTTGGCCAATTTCCTTAAGACCACTAACCTCTTCCAGAATCTTCTAATCCTTCTTTAATTTCGATTAAGGGCTAATCCCATCATTTTCTAATTCTAATCCCAACTCAAGAATATTTAATTAAGATTAAATATTAATCCTCAATTCCTAATTTACCTTAGGAAAACTCTAGACTCTTCTAAAACTTTCTTAATCCTTCCCTAAACCCATTTAGGGGAAATTACCTACTTTCCCTAAGCTAATCTAAGTCTCCTTTGACTCCTAGTCAAACCCTACCCTTAATGAGCCTCAAACTCATTAAAGCCTTTGAGATAAATAAAACTTTATTTATTTCCTAAATTCCATATTTATCCTTAGAAAGCCTAGACTCTTCTAGAAAGTCTTTATCCTCATCCAAAGCTTAGACTCTTCTAGAAAGTCTCCATCTTTATCCCTTTGACTCCTAGTCAAACCCTACCCCTAATGAGTCTCAAACTCATTAAAGCCTTTGAGATAAATAAAACTTTATTTATTTCCTAAATTCCATGTTTATCCTTAGAAAGCCTAGACTTTTCTAGAAAGTCTTTATCCTCATCCAAAGTCTAGACTCTTCTAGAAAGTCTTCACCCTTATCCCCTTGACTCAAGACCCTAACCTTACCCCAAACTCTAACCTTTCTTCCTAACCCAAGCCCTTAGGAAATCCTATAAATACTCCCTCTTCCAAGAGCAATTCATTAGCTTAGTCTTTCATCTTCATGCATTGTTATTATGCTCTTTTACTTCTAGCTCTAGCATAATCATTCCTAATTGTTAGATTTCTTTATTTTCTTCAAGCTTTCTAACACATCTTAGCATAGATTTAATGGATTAACCTAGTTTCTTTCATTGTTTTGCATAAGCATAGCATCATATCACATCTCTATTTGGTTTAAAATCAATCTTAGCATAAACATCATGTAGCTTAATCTTCATTTCAGCATCATTTGGATCCTTGAGGCCTTAGGGGCAAATCAGGTGTTCTATACCTATTTTGTGCCACTTATGGGGTTCTCATGAGTCTCAATCCTTCCAAATAAGCATTAGGAACATGCTCCAAGTGCTTAGAGAGCACACCCACATCCCCTAAGCAAGAGAAAATCAAACAGTGCTTGGGTGCACCTGTTTAAGCTCTATCTGAGGTGGCTTAGCTTAGAGTTTTCTTTGTTTTGGATTGATTTCATGCTAGGTTAAAATCTAATGTTTGTTTGGCTTGAAGCTTTCAAAACAGGTATCCTCAAAAACCTGGTCTACACCTAGTATTCCTACCTATACTCCTTCTTTGGTGACTGTGACAGTTCCCTATGTTCCTATGAGTGTTCCTCATGTGTCCCTTCCTACATCACAACCTTCATATCATAATGTTCCTTTTACTTATTCCAATATGCTTCCAACTGCAGTTCCTAGTGTTCCTCCAGTTGTGTCTTCTATTCCTGTAGCTTCTTACACTTTACCTAGTGTGTCTAATGTTGTTACTCCTCCCATTTCCTCTAATGATTCAACAATCATCAATTTGGCTCAAACTATGTCATCCTTACAACAACAACTTGCTTCCTTAACTCAAAACAAGTTTAGTATTCCTACACGTGACATGGGAAGTCTCTTGTTCCGGGATATTATTCGTGCTCCTGTTCCTCAACAAGGTGAGATGCCTCATCTTAAGAATTATAATGGAAAAGGAGATCCTGTTCAACATTTTAAAATATTTCAAATCCTTTGTAGTGATTATGCTCATGACCATAGGATTTTAGCCAAACTGTTTGCTAGCAATTTTTGTGACAAGGCCTTACAATGGTATTGTTCCTTGCGTCCTTATTCTATTGATTCCTTTCCACAACTTGCTAATGCCTTTATTCAACAATTTCAAAATAGCATTGGCCCGCAAGTGTCTTTGATTGATTTGATGCATTGTAAACAAAGTGCTAAAGAAAAATTGACTAAATTTATTGGTAGATTTAAGCATTTGTATGCTCAGATTTCTTATACTGTTCCTAATATGGATATTCAATGTATGTTTATTTCAAATTTGCAAAAGGATATTAGAGATAAGATTCTGCTTACTAAATTTACCTCTTTTCAACAACTTTGTGCAACGCTTCATCATTATCAATTACAAGTGAGTCAATTTGAGAGCAACACTCCAATGGCTCATGTTCCAGTTGATAAGAGTGATGCTTCTCCTAATCCAAAAAAATTTCAAAAATTCAACAACTATGTCAAGATAAACAAACAAATGAATGCAATTGCTGATCAAGTTGTTGCATCTCACAATGCCACTTTTGCATCCACTGGTTTTTGATTAAATCATACGTTTACTCCTCTTTCTGAATCTTTACATGCTATTATTAATAGATTTTTAACTGCTAATATGATTACTTTACCTCCTATTTGACCTCTTTTACCTACTACGATTACATCTAAATCTTTTGATCAAAATGTTTTTTGTCAATATCATCGTCAGAATGGTCATGATACTGAGAAATGTTATTCTTTAAAACATAAGGTTCAAGACTTAATTGATTCTAATGCCTTATCTATTGATAATCTTGATGGTAGTGGGAACAAATTTGTCTCTCCTCCTAATCAGTTCCTTCAAATCTATACAAATCCTTTACCTACGCATGATACTAATACTATTGCTCAACCATCTGCTATGGAAATTATGTATGATTCAAAGATGGATGATCTCAATCATGTTGTTAATCAAGTGGAGCATGTTGATCAATCTATATCTCCACCTCAACCTCAACTTCAACCTCAACCTCAGATTCAACCTCAAGTTCAATCTCAACCTTGACCAAAACCTAAACCTAAAATGAAAACTCAACCTAAACCTCGACAACAATTTAAGAATAAAAGACCTCTGGAAGTTTTGATTACCTTTGATGACTCTGAGAATATTAAAGCTCCTGATGGTCCCCTTTACATTGCTGCTAGGATTTCTCAGAAACCTACTCGTGGTTGTCTTATTGATCCTACATCCTTAGTTAATGTTATCACTGAAGAAAATCTTTTTATGAAAATCTTACAATGTGACTTTTATGATACATTGGATGTGTGGATTCAAACTTGCAATGTTTTTCTTTATCCATCATTTGGTTCTATTACTTTATCGGTTGAACTTTGTGGAAAAATTGTGAACACTACCTTTGTTATGGTTCCTACTTCTGATCAATTTCAAGTTAAGTTAGGTTTTCCTTGGTTGATTGCCATGCATGCTATTGCTTCACCAATCCATAAGTGTCTTAAGTTCATTCATGATGAAGAAGTGAAGATGATTAATCATAGTTTATATCAATCTTCTAGGCCTAGAGATTGTGCTGCTCTGGATTTCTTTTAGCCTTCATTACCTAATTCATGTCCTCCTTGACCTGATAATATTTTTCAATCATATCAAGCTTATAAACATCATAAGATTCTTGAATTAAGCTCACCTCCTAGGGATCTTAATCATGGTCTTTTGCCTACACCTTCTATACCTCCTTTAACTATGGCTTCTAGCTCTGTTAATCAAGTTCCTTCTACCAAACCTATCAAAGATCCTATGATTGTTTCTCCTATGCTTAATAATCCTACTGATCTTCCTAAAGAACCTGTGAAGGATCCTATGATTGTTCCTCCTAGTTCTCAACCTATTTCAAATAAATTAAAATGTAATCAATCTACTAATGAACGTCATAAAAAGCATCGTGCTCATGCTAAAGCTCAAAGATCTTTACTTTCCTTGGATAAACCTATCAATAATGTGTTAGAACAGATTGTTACTAATAATGATGTTCACATGCATGATTATGATGATTCTATTTGTATCTTAGATCCTATTTTGATTAATTTGGATGAAGAAGATACTCTTAATGATATTGATGATGTTAATGATGAATATGAGACTATTGACACTGACATTGATTTACCTAATATGCTTTCCTCACAATTAACTCTTACACCTAGTGTCGAACACTGTGATTCTCAAGAGGATCTTGTTTGGAATTGGCTATCTTTCCTACTATGTTGGATATAGTCCCTCTTGTGAGTTACCCACCTTCCCTAAATGATATACAACGAGATGGGGAGAGTAGGTGGCACACTTGATTGGCTTGCCCTTCGTGGTAGCTTTTTTGTGTGTTTGCCTGCTATATAGTGCTTCTCCCGTAATGTGTTTGCTAAATGTTGTTAGATTCTTTTATACAATCCTTGTTACTCAGTTGGTGCAAAGTGATGAAGGAATCAAAACTGTTGTTTAAATTCTTCTATATGTATCTCTATTCTTCTATGCGTTGTTCAATGTTATGTCATAATTGTGCTATTATTCGTAAATGTTTCCTTGTGTAATTTTCTTGGATTCGAGATATGGTAGCACTAATTCTTTTTGGTCTCCATGTCATGGTCTGAAAAGATTTTCCTTCCTATATCTTATGTGATCTTTCCTCCTTTGTGATTGTAGTTCTACTTTCTTTGGGGAATGATGTCAATTCATTTGCAATAATATCATATATATATTATCTTATGATCATACTGACCCCACAACAAGTAGATCCCTTCTGTGTTCTCCATATGTTTTTGTGATATTTCCCTTGATTTGTCTTCATCTGGGGGCATCTCGACGTGGAAATGTACTCAGTGGAGTTGTTTATATTTTCGTTAAAACCATTGCTCCTGTTAAAGTGTCAGCAATGCCTTTAACGTGGGGGCATACGCTTTGCTCACCTATTGCACACATGCACTTTTCAATACACATATTATTTTTCAAGATACTTTTCTCCCTTTCTGGATTAGTGACTAATCCTTAAAGCATGGATTTCTATTTAGGATCTATTGATCCCTTTAGTTTCAAATTTTTGATCCCTTAAGGTCAGAGGTGCCCTTAAGACCGGATCTCTTTTTCTTTTTCTTTTTATTCTTATGGAATAGAATATTCCTAAGAATGAATCCTTTATGGGTTGACTAGTGAGTAGCCACATTCACTAGGTGGTTCAATTCCATCTTTCCAGTTGCGCCATTTTCCTGTGTGGTTCACAATGGGACATAAGTTCTCATTGGACGAGGTAATCACACCTTCTTTCTCTCTCTAGAGATATCTCTCTTATTGTGATCTAGGAGTTGACGAAGACTTGAGTCCCTGGGGGCTTAAGGTTTCCCTTTGTCCCTTGGATTATGATAAGATTATCTTTTCATTCTGATCTCCTTTACCAAGAGTTTGGATCGAGTCCATAGTCTTGCTAAAGTGGGGGCTTAATGTATCATCTTAAAATGGAAGCACTTCCATGATAAGAGCATTTAGCCCTCCAAGTAAGTGGTCTAGGGTCATGTTAAGTGCCTTGATCAGGTCTTTGCATGTATTTGGCTTTCTCCCTACTTTCCACTTCTTTCCTGCACTTGATTTCTTCATTCTAGGTGAAATTAGGGATAGGATCTCAAGGATTCTCCTGAATTTCCCTCTTCTATGGCTCTATTTTATAGGTAGGACATAGAAATAGATCCTCTTGGCCTTCATCATAGTTATCATAGGATTTTATGCTTATCCCTGGCATTTTGTCCTTGTCTGATATCATTTCTAGGTCTCTGGGCATCCCTGGGACCTCTTATCCTAGTTCTAACTGAATTTGGGCCCAAGGTCAAATTTGAGGTTGATCCTGACTAAGTCAGGATCAAGCTTGAACCTGACTAGGTCAGTTTCAAACTCGAACCTGACTAGGTCAGTCCCAACCTTGATTTTGCCCCCTTCCTTCAAATTTCCAGAATCCTTGATTTCTGGGCATCGAGCTTTCAGGATATTTGTTTTCCAACCTTCAAGTTGGCCATTTCGGGTGTTGGGATGGTAAATCCTCTAATTGCATTTAATCTAGCTATATTTTCTAAAGGTTATGACCCAATTAGGATTTAATTCTCCAAGGTGGCCCCTCTAGAGGATTGTGCCCTAGTTCACTATAAAAGGAGGTCTTCCTCTCTCATTTTCATATCCACAATCAAGCAATTGACATCAATTATTCACATCTCATCTCAAGTGCAAGAAAGTCTTCAAGCATCCATGAATCAAGGAGATCCATTGTTATCTATTGAAGGATTCAATCTCTTTGGAGCCCCCTTTGATGATCCATCCTTTTACATTCATTCAAGCCTTCTCATATGCAAAGATCAAGTCAAGATTGGTGTGGAAGATCAAATGCCATTGATTGGAGACATCCTACATTCATTCTACATCCATTGAAGCATTCCTACTTGTGGATTTGAGGATTCGAATCCTCTATAAGGACTTCAACATAAGCAAGGTGATTTGTTTCAATTACTTTGTTTATGCACACTATATTTTAATTCAATTTCAAGGTTAATTCTTAAATTGGGGTTTGACCAAGGAAAACCCCCCATACAACAAAAACCCCCATTTTCTTACAGGTACAAGTGCAAGATTTCAGATCTGAGAGTGAATTTGGATACCCTTTTTGGCAAACTTTCGAGATCTACAAACAAAATCAAAATCAGTCTTCAAATAAAGAATGTAGTATTTGACCTTTTATGAGGGTCAAACTCGACCTGAGCTCGTCTTGGAGAAAGATTTCTGGGTTTTCTTTGTCTTGGCATTTCCAGTCCAAAACAAGTTGTAGAATTGCCTGAAAGTACACACAGACATTAAAAATTGACATTTTCCAGATTTGCCCTAATTTGAGGTTAGTATTTGTATTTCAATTATTTCAGATTTCAAGCATAATTCCTTTATAGGGAAACATTGGATTCGCTCTCTCTTTCATATTCTTTATAGATTGATCCAATTGTGCATTAACCTCTTGGTTGATCAAATTGGATCTCTCTTTTGGGAATTTGGATTTGGGAATAGATCTCATATTTCCCCACACATCTATCTATCCACTCTCTCACATATTTGAATAGAGGTGAATCCATTTTTACCACTATTCACTAAGATGTAAACAATGCCATTGAAATTGACTTATTGAGAAGACAAAGCTCGAATGCCTACCTCAAGTGCCAATGCCCTCTTCTCACACGGTGTCGGCCTCTTCGTGCATGCCAAACTCAAATGCCCTCTTCACACCACGCAAAAGTGCAGTGTTGTCTTCACGACAGCTCTTCGAATTCACAAATTAAAAATGGCACTTTCTTTTTATTTATTTTTGTTTATAACCAAATGGATGTCGTAATTACAACACCATCGGGGGAACTTGCGAAAACAAACACAAATTGTAGTGGCGTCGCAAATTGGTGTCGAAATTTGACCCCAAATGTTGTAGTGATTGTTGATAATGTCCTACTTGAAGTCAGATAAGAGATTAGTTATCTCTATTCGTGAGGCTCCCCCTCCATTTGATTTTCCAATAGAGAAATGATATCTGCGTCCTTTCTTGGTAGCATCTTGAGAGAAATTGAGGCATATATTTTTTATATCATCCCATGGATCTTGGGTTATATATCCCTTCCTGCCATCAAGTCCAAGGTTGCAGTGCATTCCTCATTAATACCTCTCAGGAAGAGTAACTCCTGAGACTCTTGATTAAGCTAATGTTGAGTGTTCTTCTATAAACTGAATAAGAACCTTGACACAGTCTCCAATACTTTCTTCCTCCTTTTGCATCATTTTAAAGATATCATCCCCTCTCATGTAGTTCCCTCTACAATACTCATTATACTTAGTCAAGAAAGAAATCTTTATTTCATCCCAATTATGAACAACATCTTGACCTAGGACCATAAACCATCTTAGTGCAGCCTCCTTAAGAGTTACAAGAAATAATTGAAGTCTATGGGCATTAGAGGATATCAAACTCAAACTAGGATTATTACCAGAACTCATGGATTGGACACCCTAGCTGAGAAGCTATCCTCCTTTATAAAAACTCATTTAATTGTCAACCCAAGGATGTGTTACTTGAAATGGGCCAACAAAATATATGCACCAAGAATTGACTTGAACCATGCTATTCTATGATTGTTGCAGGAAACAAATGCTCTCGAAAATCAATGTAGAAATACTAAAGCATGAAGAATAAAAAGCTTGAAACTCCAAACCATGATACTTTAACTGTTCTTCCACTTGGTTGTAGGAAGCAACAACTAACCCATGGCTTTGGCTGCATGAATAGTTTCAACACCGGAACTAAAGCAACAAGATGTAGAAATGAAAATTACAAGAAATGAAACTATCTAATGTGGATTGGATTCCTCACCAAGTGGGCCCCCTTGGATGAGTATCCAAAAATCAATTACACAGTATTAACTCCCAACACTTCATTATCATTGATTCAGGAACAAAATATGATTGTATTCATAAAAAATGGAAAAATAGAACAAAGTAAATATTATAATTTTTGAAAACTAATAATGCCCTCCTTTCTCACGTAGGAGTGGAGCTTTATTTAAAGGAAAATATATCTAATAGCTAACTGCTCACATCATAAAACAAGTGGAGACTTTATTATAAAGCTAGAAAACAGAAATGAGATCATCTAGAATAATAGGAAAGTGCCACAACAGGCACAAAGAATAAATCTATCCTTTCACCATTTCCTAGATTTCCTAGCAAATAGAATAACTTTATTGACCTGACCTTCAACCGTTGCCACCTTCATCTTTCAAAACTGAAATCTAAGCTATATTAATTCTCCCACAGATCGGCTTGTTGCAAGACGTGGTCTAGTTATCCAACACATACGCACATTTACCTGGTAATCCTTATTTACTACCCATGATCTTCATCAAAGTGTTAGAACACAGACATCCAAGATAAAATAAAAAATAATGCATACATACATTTCCATTCAAATAGCTAACTACCTATTAAAAACATAATCACAAATTTGTCTTATGTAATTATAGCATTTATAGATGTGTATGCATGTCATTTAGTCTTTTAAAAATGCAACATATGTCCACGTGGTTGCATGCCACCTAATGTCATGGAATAATATAGTATTTTTAGAGAAAAGTATGGTAAAACAAGAAACAGGGTATGTCAGGAACTATCTTAGGGTTCAAAAACATGACATAAAAATGTCCTGTCACAAGATATTTAGCAAATAGTCAAGGCCATAAAAATTATACAGTAGTAAGGAGAGATATATAAGAGCTAGGTAAAGATTAGACAAGTGCAAATTTGTGCAAGAAAGAAGTAACAAAGAGGATCTAAGCAAGGATTCCCTCTACCACTTACCCTAATTGGCTTATTTATTGACAAAATGTAAGAGTGGTTATATTTGTGAGGGGATTGTGTTATTTTGGGAGAATATGTTGTGAGGTTTCTTTTATATGTCGATCATCTCATTTTGATTGCAAGGTCTATACAATGTTTGTAAGGGCATTTGAATACTGCAAAGAAACTTTGCGAGGAAGTGTGTATGCAAGTTAATACCACCAGTAAGAGCAAGACTGTGGTCATTTCAAATTGAAAGAAAAAAATCACATTGTTTTAAATTTTTTAAGAGATAACTTGAAGAAGTAATGTAGAGTGCAAATATATTCGGATAAACTTCAAGAACAAGCTTAGTTAATAAACTGAAAAATAAAAAATGTTGGAAGATTTGAGAGTACTTTTTTTAATATTATAATTTACATATGTAGGGAATTTAAGTAATGAGATTTAAAAACTATCCAAATTCTATCCTAGTTATTAGTAATTTTGGTGGTGCTTTATGGATATGAATTGTAGTTTTGTACTGCTTCAAAAATAAAATGAAGACAAATAGAAAAAATAAAAAATCTTTGATCACAAGTAAATTCAAAATAAAATCTTTGATCCCTTGTGAGTTTTTTCTAATATAAACATATACCTTCAATATTGAGGTGATTTCTATAAGAAGAAGAGTAAATGGTCACAAATAAATGCTCTAAAATTGTTACCAAATAAGTTTTGAATAGGAGGGAAAAAAAAGATGAGTGAAACTAAGAGAACATTGACATGCATGCATGCTCAAATAAAAAAAAAGAAATAAGAATATTTGCTATGGATAAATTTTAGAACTTATTTGATAATCACATTATAGAGAGACGAAAAAATTATCTTGATGAATTTATCCTTTCATATGATCATCACCAAAAGGCCTATATATGAACAAACATCATTTAGACATTGAAGGTGCTCATAATCCAATTGATGGCTGACTCACATCATCTTGATATAAAACATCTACATTAAAGATTTAGCAAATTAATAATGCAAGGAAATTGCATGTGTCCCCTTTACAACTACAAAAATCAAAGTCAAATAGCTACATTATTTTAGAAAGCTTAAAATTACATCTCACTTGATTATGCAAGTATTTGTCAAATAAAATGTTATCATCAGAATAAATAGCAAAATATATGTCTAATTTTATGTTTCTTTGCTTTAAAAACCTTGTAATCACCTTTGGAGAAAATACCCATGAATTCCCTAGGAAATGAGGAAACCTTCATCATTGAATAGGTCCACCCACATGCTAAGTAATGTGGCCCACAAACACTAGAGAAATTATAAATGAGACCGTATGAAACCATATAATTGAGCCATTGCCTACCAAATTTAGAAGCCTTAGCTGGATGATCACAAAGAGCAAAAACTATTTCCATTAATTGCATTTCATTGCAGGATAAAGTTCTGCAGCTACTATTTATATGGATGTTTTGAGAATTTAAAGATTGCTAACAGATTTGGCGATCATAAAGTTTTCACAGTGCATGAATTGAGTTGTAAGAACTTCTGCGAAAAACCTGTGCTAAATTTATTACAGAATAGAGAATTCTGAGATGAATGGGAATGGTCTTAAAACTGTTTTACAGTAAACGCCCTGGACTGACATGGGGCAAACAGTTGGTGAATACAATAAGTTTGTATAACCTAATGTATGAGTACGTTGAATATATGACATCAATTAAGTACAGACAACTTTCATGGCTGTCTCACGAAATGAGAAGACATTGTTGCAGAAACAGGCTGTCTGACTGTTGCCTCACGACCTATAAACCTCAACTACTACGAACTAAAAGTGTAGGTAAAAGTTGGTCAATAGTGCATTTTATCAGGCTGCGTGGAGTATCTTTGGGTAAATAACAAGGGAAGGAGTCTAGAGGAAGTGTACTAGTAGTTGTTATAGGCGATGTCTAAACAGCAAACTAAAACTCATATCTTATCATGGAGGACACTTAGGTTTTTTTTCCAAACGCTCCTTATATACTATTATGTTTTAATTGGCTATTTAGCCACTACCGTTGTTATATAGTTAATTTTGTGTACTTATAAATTTCAAATGGTATTATTAGATTTCGATGATTTTTTTTGTTATCTCCATGTGTGACTTAACCGCTTATAGCTATTGTTCTATCTTTTCAATAGTAACTATGCACATTGCAGGATCTGGTAGGTGCACAAAGGTAAAAAATGGTCATTTCAAAGTGTCAACCAATATCTACTTAAAAATACTCCAATAACCGCGCACTGCAACCATCTCAAAAAATGCATTGATAATTATGCACAAATATCTCAATAGTCATTCAAAAATTGGCAATAGTCATGCACATATGTCTCATTCTAAGTATAGAGGCAAAAGTGGGCAGCTATTGGTACATGATATATTTTTTGGACTTTTAGCTATGATTATTTTGGTTTCTAGTTGGTTGAGCAAGGAGCAAATAGTAATTGGACACGGGTGGTAACTTGTGCTCTTTCCCTAGTTACCATCTTGTTTCAATTACCAGTTACCATCCATATTTCATTATCTTTCATTGGATTTCTCTAATTAAAAGCCCACTATTAAATCATCTAGTGGACCAATAGTCAAAAAAATAATTAAGTAATTAGTATCAATATTGTAACTTTATTGTACCAAGAATGCATGGCTAGTGTGAACTTTTTATACTTGAGTATTGGATCAGTTGTGTATTTTTCTTGGTTTTCAAAGAAAACATGTAATTTGACAATACAAAATATGTTTTGGACAATAGTTTTAAATGACCACTTTTTCACCCTTATGTACATAATGAATCCTATAGTGTTTGTTTTTACTACCCAAAAGCTAGAACAATAGCTATAAGTAGTTAAGTTGCATACAAAGACAATCGAAAAAAATCGTCAAAATCCAACGTATTGTGTAGGAGCTTACGGTATGTGAAGTTAGCTATGATAGTTATTGTGTTCTACCCTTATAGTGTTTATTTTGTAAGTAAAATGAGTATTGGGTGTGGTGAGTATTTGTCTTTGTATCATTGTGATAATAATTTATTTATTGTTGTAATTGAAAAGAATAATGAGTATGGCGAGTTCCTACCCTATCTTTATAATATTGTAATAATAATGTTTACCTTGTAATGGAAAATAGTAATGGATGTGACTATCTATCTTTCTAATATTGTAATAATAGTGTTTATTTTGTAATTGAAAAGAGTAACGATTGTGGTTAGTATCTGTATTTGTATTATTGTAACCATAGTATTTATTATGTATTGAGAAGTATTGTGAATGTAGCGAGTATCTGTGTTTGTAGTATTGTAAGTGTAGTGTTTAATATGAAACTAAAAAGAGTAATGAATATGGTGAGTTTCTATGTTTGTAATATTACAATAATATTGCTTACTTTGTAATTGACAAGAGTAATGGGTATGCATACTATTTCTCACATAATTAATGTAAATAAGCAATTATGTAATGGCGGCAAGAGGTGGAGTGTAATGGTGTGAGCATGTAAACATAAACTTTTATCGTTCACATTAAATTTGATAGCTATTTAGATATCAAAATATTAATATTTAATAATAAGCATAGTATTTCCAAAATATGTAACACATAAAGTGTATGTATCCAACATATAGTTAATCAAATAATTTAATAGTAAAATGAAATAAGTATTAAGTAAATAAAAAAGCCTAGCATTTTTTTAACATATATTTATTTAAATTATTCCTAGTAGCGAGTTTCTTTCAATCAATAAAGTGTAATCTTGGGATTTTATGTAATTATTATAAATAATGAAATAAGTTTAACAATTTATTTACAAAACTACTTTATTTACAAAATCCTCACACATATTTACCTAATATCCTAATAGCTTATCCTAATATACAAAAAAAAATAGAAATACCCTATATTAGCCTCATGTGTCATCCTTCGAGTCAACACAAATGAACTCTTTTATCCACTCCCTCCCATTTGAATCCATCAATCTCATACACTTTTGAGGATTTTGACCATGTTGGTATCCTTTTGATGCCTCTAGACCACCAAAGAAGGATAAGAGATAGATACGAAAGGCAATCAATTAATAATTTTGACTCTAGTTTAAAGTTTATTGATATTTGTAGGAATGAGAACACCTTGATGCTATACAGATGAAAATCCAAAACTTCATGAAGACTACATAGGATTATTTTTAAAAACTCTTTACTATATTTTTAAGCTCGCCTAGGTCCTAAACAACCAGAAACATGGATGATATATCCAAATTTACTTTACGTGTGTATGTAAAAATAATAAATTATTCTCCTCACACTTGTTGAATAACAAACAAAATATTTATTAACACTTATTTGTTAACACTAACCCTACCACGTATCACAATCCTAACCCTAATACTTATCTAAACCCTAACTCTCAATTGTAATCAAAAGATTTATCTTAAAACTCTAGATCCTTAACCCTAACCCTACATTTAATCCTAATCCTAACCCAAATTTAACTCTAATTTTAATGACCCTAGCCATAACCTAACTCTAATACTAAATATATCCCTAATATAAACATTAATCCTAATTGAATCCCAACACTAACCCTAACCCTAATAAGACCCTAGCTCTAATTAAACTCTAACCCTAACAAATCTCTCACACTAATTATAATCCTAGTCTACTTTAACACTAGCCCTAACCTATCTCTAATATTAATCCTAAACCTATTTGGAACTTAATCAACCTCCAATTGAATTATAATCCTAAACATAATTAAATTGTAACTTAATATTGACCTACCAATAATAATAATAATAATAATAATAATAATAATAATAATAATAATAATAATAATAATAATAATAATAATAATAATAATAATAATAGTAATATAGGACGTTCATTAGATCATACCCCTAATTAAACCCGAATTAAACCCTAACAATGACACTTATCTTAATCCTAACCATAATTGTAGCCCCAATCTTTATCCTAAAATCTAATCATTCACCCTAACCCTACCACTAATTAAACACTAAAACTAACCCTAATCCTAGCCTTAATTAAACCATAAATAAAATATAATACAAACCATAATTGAAATGGAACCAAAATAACACTTTAACCCCAATTTAATGATAACACTAACTATAACCTTCACACTAACCCTAAGTCTAATACTAATTGAGCCATAACCCCAATTAAAATCTAACCCCAATTCTAATGCTTAGATTTACCTTATAATCCTAGTTCTTTTAAAATTGTAATCCTAATAAAACTCCAATTAAACTCTAATTAAACCATAGGGTTCAAACTTAATCCTAACCAAGCAATCCTGACATGAATTAAATCCCAACCCTAGCCACAAGCTTTATCGTACAATCTTAACCCCGGGTTTTTATCATAGAACCCTAACCCTAACTTATCTTGATTCTTTAGTGTGGAACCCTAACCCTAATTGAACCCTAAGCTTTATCCAATAATGACAATCCTAATCTTAATCCAATCTTATCCCTAACCCTGTTTGAATCTTAACACTCGTCTTAATTGAATCATAATATCAATCCTTATACTAACTCTAATTCTAATATCCTCATCCTAATCCCAAAATGTATCCTAGAATTCTAACGTTAATCCCAATCTAACTTTAAACCTCTTAGTAAAGATAATTAAACTCTAACCCAACCTTTAGAAGCGTAACCCTAACTCTTATCCTATTAGTCCCAATCTAACTTTAAACCTCTTAGAAGTGTAACCCTAACTCTTATCCTAATTGAATCCAAGATCAACCATAACTCTATACCTTGTTGAATCCTAATGTTAATTAAACACTAACCCTAATAACATCCTAACCTTAATCCTAAAGATAACCTTGTATCATATTGAATTGTATCCTCGTACAACTCACACTCATTTTGGGCTCACTTTAGTGGTTGTCCATCATGCTCTTAATCCCAATCTAACTTTAAACCTCTTAGAAGTGTAACCCTAACTCTTATCCTAATTTAATCCAAGATGAACCATAACTCTACACCTTGTTGAATCCTAATGTTAATTAAACACTAACCCTAATAACATCCTAACCTTAATCCTAAAGATAACCTTGTATCATATTGAATTGTATCCTCATACAACTCACACTCATTTTGGGCTCACTTTAGTGGTTTTCCCTCACGCTCTTGATTCTTGACCAATTGTGCTCATCCCAAGGCCAAATCTAGAAGTTGAACATATTCTTGAACTTGTTGTCCTCATTTTTGGCTCAACTTACTATGAATATGGCACAAAGCACCCCAATCCAACCATTTTGACCCGAATTGCAACATCTAACTATTGAGAAAATGAAGAATAGGAAAGTGCTCCATGATGTTGATCTTCTTAAAAACTTAAACACAAAATGTGTGAAGTTTTGTATAAATACAACTTCCCCATTCATTTGTCCATCTCTCAATTCAATTCACATCAAACAAGTTTAAAGTGAGCACTTTCAATCAAGCATCTTCAAGGCACTAGAAGAGAGATCGAAACTCAAGCATTCAACTTCAAGATGATGATCAAGTTTATGTTTTCCCCATGAATGAAGACGATATTAAATCCTACCAAGAAACATCAACATTTGATGAAGGCTTCAAGGAAAGAAGTATTGGGATAAGGTGTCATACACCTTACATAATATTTATTTTATAATTGTGTGTAGTGGGCCTAGGAGAACCTAGGTGGATGTACATTTATAGAAGTTAATATTCTCAAGCCCACTTTATGCTTTGTACGTCACATTTGAAAATATATTTAATGTGGGACTCACATTGGGATACTTAAGATTAGGGAAATATATATAAAAAAGTGAAAACTTAGTACCCAATATTAAATATAGTGTCGATGGTTTTGTGAAATCATGGTTTTGAGTCATATAGTTTTAATTTACCACTTGGTTGTATTTGTACAAGCTTGAAGTCTATATAATAAAGAACATGTTTAGTGGTTAAGGTTGCTTGGTTGATTTAGCTATCATTATTGAGCCTTTCTAGGGAATGCATATGTGAAACATGGCGTGTGATGTGTGGATTCATGTTTAGACATAAGGAGGATGCATTGGACATGCTTGATGTTTCAAAAGTGTTCATTGAAACTCTATAAGATATTTGCATTGCTTTTTTGTTGAGTATTACGATAGAGTATAGATTCTTTTGGAGACAATATATTATAATTTACATAACTAGGAAAGTTGAGTTATAAAATTAAAAAAACTATCTAAATTTTATTCAATCTATGAATAAGTTTAGTAGTGTTTTATAAGTGTGAATTATTGGTTTGTAGCACTTCAAAAATAGAATGGAGACAAAAGGAGAAGATTAAAAAAAATTAATCACAACAAAATCCAAAATAAAAGACTTACATTCCTTATGAGTTTTTTAGATAGAAAAAATATTCATTTTCATGTATAATTTTGTATTTCTAAGAAAGTTGAAGCTCATGAACATTTCTGATTGAAAGAAAAAAATAGTTAATCTTTCATCTTGAAGAGGTAACTTGGAAGAAGTAATGTAGAGTACACAGACTTTTAGATAAATTTCAACAAAAGACTTATTTAGTAAACTTGTAGAAATTTTTTTTAAAAACCTTGTAATTTTGGAGACAACTTATAAGCTACATAACTAGGAGAGTTTGAGTTGTGAGATTAAAAGAAACTATTTAAATTATATCCAATCTATTAATAAGTTCACTGGTGTTTTATAAGCGTGAAATGTTAGTTTGTAGCACTTCACACATAGAATGGAGACAAAAGGAGAAGACTAAAAATCCTTAGTCAGAAATGAATTTATCACAATTGAATTCAAAATAAAAGACTTTTATTCCTTACCTTTTTTTAATGAAATTAGCTTTTAAAGAGAGAAGACTTCAATGAAATAAAATATCAAATAGTTAGACAAATGGAACATTGGCTTGCACGGATGTACAAATAATAACAAAGAAATAAATCATTTTTTTATGGATAAATTTTGTAATTAATGTGGTAAAGGCATCAATGAGAAAGAGGAAATAGTTATATTAATGGATTTAACCTTTCATATGACCATCACCAAAAAACCTATATAGGGACAAACATCATTTAGAGAGGGAAGATGCTCTAGTTCAATTGACAACTCACTCATATCATCTTTGATATAAAACATGTAGATAAAAGAGAAACTACCTTAGTTTAAATATGTATAATACGAAGTATTTTTACTATTTTATTTTTTTGCATTTTTACAACATTATAAAAATAGAATACGAAGTATTTTTACTATTTTGTTTTTTTTCTATTTTTACAACATTACGAAAATAGATTATGAATAACCACCCGAAGCATCTCTCATTATTTGTACAATTCTAAATTGATTATTACACCATGAGATTGCACCCTAAACCCTAAACCCTAAACCCTATCAATGTCGTTTGCAGATAAGTTGCATTTGAGTGAGATTTGTATTAACTGGGTTTCGGTGCAGAATAAATGAAGTAAACAACTACTCCTCTATGGGAAGCATGAATTAGGCTGACAAATGTCTGTCCTTACAAATGTTGGAGAATTAACAGCCGAAATCACATAATAAAAACCATCACGTTTTCAAAGTACATGTATCCAATTGTGCTCAAAAAATCTGTGCTAAATTTATTACAGAAACGCTGGCAATTGACTACATAAGTCCGAGTACTTAAATTCCTAGTTTGTCGAGCTGCTTAATGTGCTTACAGTGGGTGAATATAATAAATTATTTACCTAAATATGTCTTCTCGTACTATAGTTTTGTGAAGTTCATGGGTTAGTTGAGTACGTTTAATTTCATAATTCAATTAAGAGACAAGACTTTCATTGCCTATGGTACAAGTTGATCTTTCAAAGGTGTCTACAAAATGACAAGACCTCTTAGCAATAATAGGGTTATAATAAATGGCATGAGCTATGTTCCCTATAAAATGTACTAAAGACAAAAAAAATTTCCTAATAAATTACTTAATAATGTATTAATTCTGATTACCATAAAAGTCTATATAATAAATAATTTCCTCTCACTTTCCTAATTACTCTATATAAACAAGAGCTGTGCACAGCAGGAGTCCCTGCCCTTAAATTAGGAAATAAGGTCTTATGTTTAACAAAGAAATTGTCAATTGGTAATCAAAGTCAATCTATCACTATTAGGTTTGTGTTTGTTTTAGTATTAGTGTTGAATTTGGTTTAGTTGTCAAGGTTGGGTTTAGAGTCAAGGACGCATTTAGTATTTGAAAAGGGTTAAATTAGATTTAAGGTTTAATTTAGTTTGTAGTCAATGTTGAATTAGATTTTGAATTCAATGTGATATAATATAATAATTGGGTTTGTATTAGGCAATAGTCTATAGCAGAACGATAGTAATGTGGGAAGTTTTGTGTTTGAGTCTAGTTGAGATTGTTAGCAGTTCTATTTGGTCCACTACCTATGGAGTTGATTACTCCATAGATCTGTGACTGATGTCATAGGTTGGCAAAGGATGACCATTAGGAAAGTGTAGTGTTCTACAAGAGCAAGATCAAGAGTAAGTCGTATACTCCCAATTCGGGACTGTCAAGGGCCTAATTCTTCTTCATTGAGGACAGTTGCACACTGTTATGGCTCTGGCAGAGATAGCCACCAAAACAATTGACAACATATTCATAAGAATTGAAAATATACGCCAAACACTTGAATTGGATAATTATATGATGGTGGAATGGTTCTTCTGTTGTGAACATCTTTCTAGGGCTATATAGTACATTATTTAAGTACTAACTAGAAAGCACCCAAAAAATGATCTGACACTTAAGCTTTAGGAAAGCATTTAAGTTGCACTTGACCTATATCCAATCCTCTATTTGCAACATCACCAATGATAGATTATTTATATACGATATCAGAATGGTTGACACTTTAAGTCACCACATGTGCTTAACTTTTTCAAAAGGGCTTTTGTACTGAAACAGTCTGTAAACTAGCCTGCTGCCAAACAAAGGTTTAGTGAGAAACAATTATTTTTACATCTATAAATCACTACTGAAGAATGAAGGCTCTAAGTGACACAACAATCTTCAATTCCAAGAATTTCTGGAGAGACCACCCTATCTAACTTCAGTTCAGACTGATAAGAAGATCCGACTTCTATTTGGTTGAACTTTATAATGTGCCCTCAAAGGGTCTATGAACTTGCCTATTACCAAATAAACTGAAACATATAGTGACAAGCCATCCTTTCTGCATCTATAAATCAGTGCTTAAGAATAAACTCTATATAAGCACAATTAATCCTGATTTCCAAGTATTCTGAGATAATTAATTCTTACTGCTGTGCATATTGATAAGAGTTTACAGCTATAGGTTCTTCAGTGTGGTTGAACAATAAAGAGGCCTCTCTCATCGGCCAAGAGATTATTTAGTAGTACCTGAACAACTAGCTATTTCATTCATTTAAATTTTAGGAGATATATAATAACTTGGACAGGAGGTCACATCGCTATTAAACCATATACCCCATTTTGCTTAAGGCAAATGAAGATATCAATCTGATTTGTGATGTAGATTCCCAGTAATGTGAATCGGTGAATTGCAAAACAAAGTCAGCTTCTATAATGTAAAACATTGAATTCATCTTTTGGATCTAGCCATCAATCTCAAATCCATTTTTCTAAAATGTAAAATACTCCTGCAATTACACCAACTTGTGAACCCAATTCCGAAGGGAAGGTCTAAATAGTTTTTGACGAGGAAATGTAAGGTTCTTCTTGCAACACTTATCAAAGTCTGTTGCAAAGGTCCTAGGACAATCACTGTTCCTAAGGATATAAAGGGTTCTTCTCAATCAGGTTCTAGCTGGTCCTAGGTCGAACCTGGTCCTAGGTCCACTTGTAGAGACAACTGACACAAATGTTCTATATGGTTCCTTTACTTGAAAACTGTGTCATAAGATTGAAGTTTGATTTCAGTGACAGAAAAATCCAGAACCAATCCATCAACTAATATAATAATATAAATCTCGAAAAAGAAAATTTGATATATTGTACTCAATTTATAATTTAAATTAATTTTAAAAGAAATCAAGTCTATATATATTAATAAAAAAAACTTTAAAGCTAAATGCAAATGTAAAATTTTATAAACAAAAGCTTTTTTTAAAAAAATACAAAAAGATAAAGAAAAAAAAGCAATATCATGACAGCCAAAGGAGAGGAAGTTAGTGAAAGCATCTTGCAACTGAAAAAAGAGTTCCTGTTAACTTTGAACATAATATATGTCATGTGAAGTAGTTTCATAGCACTAGTTTGTAGTTCTTGGGCTTAAAGGAGTGTGCAAATTGCAATAAGAGTAGCTCTCGCATGGTTTTTTTCTTTATATTTTTCTGATGAAAAAGCCTTCGATGCCTCACTACCTATAAAACCTTTAATGCTACTACAACGTACAAACCAAACAACCTTGTATGAAGAGTCTAATGGCATTTTAAACAATATTTTGAGGGTTTTTTCAATGTTAATTGGTTTCAAATTTCTCTAATAAATTCTGACTAACAGTGTCACTTAATATTATCAGGGAGGCATGTATATCCCTTTTCAACTTTCAATAGCATATAAACATCCCTTTTGTATTGCAAAGAGAAGAGAACCAGTTAAAGACATAACTAGTCACATAGAAGGCAAACATTGGTCAGTACATAAAAGCAGAATATTTTCAAAATCGATAGGCAGAGCATTAGCAATTGATGGAACATTGAAATCATATTATAGGAAGTAGAGTGTTAAGAGCTGTCTATTATTTATAACTAGCAATGTCAAGTAAGGTGTGTAAAGCAATATTAAGACATGTTCTGTATGTCAGTATTTTCAAGTGGTGGTTGCCAAAAAAGACAATGAACAGTGCGAGTGTGTTTGTTACAACATTGTATTGTTTTCCCTTGACCGGGAAATATTGAACAGTACTAGCCAATAAAGTACATGTATTTTTGTGGCATGAATGTGTCTTGCAAAAAATTCTTCTGTACACGTGCAAAATCTATTTTCTTTGCATTATGCTTAGTGCTTTTTTTGCTGAAAATAGAAGAGGGTATGTGCAGAGGCAAAACTTGCAGCGAACTGCTGGAGACTTAATGTACCTGCATTTGATGGTGAACGATTATGTTAAGAGCTAATAACTGGATAACATTGTTCTAAAACTATAGTATTTGCATATTGTAAGGAATATGGATTAGAAGCTATTTGAAGCTTACATTGTTGTATTATGTTGCAATGGAGAGGATGCTGTTGTTCATTGCTATTGTAAAGGTGCCTTCAATTTCAAATGCTCGCATGAGGCCAACAACTTCAGACAAGTTCGTGTTGTAGTCTTGAAATGGGATTTCTTTAATACGAGGGAAGTGGTTCTCAAGGAGCTGGCCATGCATAGTGCAATCCACAATGTCATCTTCAGTTTGGACTATACATTGCAAAAAGGGTTCGTAACCAAATGTTGTTCTTTTTGCACATGAAATGCAATGGCCATGGCTGGTGGTTAATGGTAAGATGATGGAAGGTGGCTGGTGGCATACGGTGCAGAGGAGTTGGTATGGTGCAAGATAAGGATTTTTTGTTTTCAGAGTGCCAGTGACCTGTGAAGTAAATCAACATCTAAGTATGTATTTTGCATGGTTATTTAGTTAGTGTGGAATGTAATTCTGGTCTTTTTTCAAATACAAGGGTTTGTTTCTTACCTGGACATTGGACGATATGATATTTTGTAGAGCTGTCCTCGCATATTCATCATTGAGACCGCCAATGAAGGTGGATGGTGTTGTTTTTATGAGCGGTGTTCCTTTTGGCCCGTTTCGGAGAACATTTTTAAGTAGCAGGAGTGGTTGTTGTGTAGATGCAAGTATATTTTGAACTGTTGCATATGCGCGTGTATGGTAATCTGGAACTGTGACCTGCAAAGGAATGAAATGTGGTAGGCAATGTTAAAGAAAGCATTGTTATGTGTCAAAAAAAATCAGAATTGAGTTAGATGTATGGATGGAATAGCTTACAATAGCTGTGTCTGTTGTAGCTTCTCCGTCTTTGACATGGAGTTGGTACTCTTTCGGTGCATGGTTATGTGCTGGGACTATGACACCCAATGTACCAATCGAGTAGTGGCTAGTTGACTGGACAAGTTGACAAACTTTGGTATCAGGCATCAATTTTTGCTTCTTGCAGACTCTAGGAATGGTTTCTATGGATGTTTGTGCAGTAAACTGCAGGCAATAATCTGCATCACCCCTTTCATATTGTGACTTTCTCTTTATGTCAAATGCTTTTATACGAACACTAGCACTAGGCAAGAGCTAGGAAAGGAATTTGTCAACTAATTGGTTGGTAATATTGGCTGTAATGGTCATTTGGCCATGCATGTCGATCAGATCCACATGCAATATTGGTGCTTTAGCTGGGCTTGATGGGTTTTTTGCATAGGCGGGTCCATAAGTCACAAGGACATCACCCTCAAAAGCAGTGGCAAATTGCAATGTACAAATATCAGCAATGCTGGATGCGTGTTCTACTTTTACTTCGAGCCTGTTCGAAGACAAGGTTGTGTATTTTAGACTGTACAATTATGTGAATCGCAATGCAAAGAGTAAAGTAGGCTAGGAGAAGTGTGACCTTTTTGCTTGCTAATTGTTGTTGATGTTGTTGCCATCTTCTAGAAGGCTGTTCTGTTGACTGGAGGGTGTGAATAATGCTCTGGTAAATGGTTTTTGATAAGTTAGTGTGGCTATTATATGTAGGTACAAGTACATGCAAGTGCAGTTGTATACATCTTAAAGGAGGATAGCGGAGATGAAGGAAATACCTTTTTGCAGGTGTTGTGAGTTTTGTATCTGTCAACCTGGTAGGCATTTGCTGCTTGATACTTGATGGTTGTGTCTCTGGTTCATTGGGCATAGATCCGGTTGCAGTTTCTAATGCAGTTGCTTTTGTCGGATCCATTGTGACGATTGTAGCTGGTTCAATTTGGAACAGGTACTATAACATGAGCAATGAAGATATCAACTAGGAAATGAAGTCTGCCAAAAATGAAACATGTTAGTTGTAATGAAATGAAGTCTGCTAAAAAGCTGGAAAGGACTGTGCAATTCTACAAAAGCATATAAAGTGCAACTCTAGTTTGCTGAGAGAGAATTTTCTGGTAACAAATCATTGAGAAGGCTTGGAAGGCATATGTTTGATGTGTATGTTAGATTTCTACAACAAGTGTTGTGGATTTTTTAATTTAATTAAGATCGAGCAATGATTATGGTAAAGATAGGTAAAAGAGTTAGGCAATTGGCTGAAATCTCATAGGGATCTGCCTGGCCTTAATATTCATTTTAATCTCATCCAGAGAGGAAAGTAGTGTTTTAAATTCCATAAATACTTAGATCAAATGTCATCTGTAATCTGATGTATGGATCATTTAACAGATGTAATAGTGAAGATATATATAAGTATGTTTAATTAATGAGATGTGGGTTATATTGAACTAAATTGAGCTAGTCCATATTAGTATTTTGTATTCTAGTCAATGTGAGATTTGTTTTCTGGTTTGATTTCGCGGTTTGGTAAGGATAGACTAGCAGATGTAAAGCAGTGCAATTTATTTTAAGCTGGCAATGTCGACTCTAGTTTAAGCAAATTGTAATCAAATTCCTACATAGATAATGACATTCATAAACACTATTTTTTATTCACCAGGTGTCCCAATTATCTAACATGCTTAAAAAGGGCTTCAGCATCTAGTTTAAGTGTCTTTTTTGATGAATTAGTTCATAACTTTCCGGAAAAGCTAAGATGAAAGTAATTTCGTTACTGATTAGGAGATTTGTATTATTAGTATTTATAGACATTTTATAAATCATTATTTCGTTCTTGTGGAGGAAAAGGAATACAAAAGTTTTTCGAAGATAAACTATAGTATAAGACAACAACAGTGTCTATGCAAGACCATGATATGCATCATTCCTCACAAGGAACTAAGATGACTTTCATGTAGGTACTATGCACATGTTCTTATGAGTTTGTTATTGATTTAGCATTGATTTTTTTGGAAGACTAACTGAGAGGTTTCCAATGTGCAGTGCATCATGCAAGTCAAAATGGAAGGTCTACCTGTTTCAATGACGTTCTGAAGAGAATTTGACTGAAGCTTGTGCTTTTTCATAATCTGGGATTGGGTGATCATGGCACTTTAAGTTGGTTCTCCTCATCGAAGAAAATATGTCTTCGGAAGCTGCAAGACAAATACTTGTTTATGTTTTTTGACAAAGTGGTTATAGAAGAGCTTTGTACATCATAATCAGAGCAACGAAGCTGTTCTTTGATTTTGATTGAACAAGTTTGTAATCCTGGACACTAGAGGCATAGCTCTAGGGCTATTGTATGATGGTCTGACCAGTATGTATCTAGCAAAGTGAATTTTGCTATGGAGAGATCAATGTTGTGCAACCAAAAGTGATCCAATAAACTACCTACATTTGTTGTTGGCTTGTCCACAAGCAAACTTAATTTGTGTTGTTTCATGAGTTCAGAAAGCATTGTTTGTGCTATTGTAGAGTGTAGCATGTCAATGTTAAAGTCTCTGGCAATGATGAGTTTGCAATCCATTGGTAGCGTGGTAAATATGTTTATGAGTAGATTCAATATGTGATCTATAGGTGTAGTTGGTGATATATAGACATTTGTGATACGAAGAGTAGTGTCAAGATGGAATATATCAATTGTTATGGATTCTAGGTATTGTGTTGCAAAAGTATCAGTATTTAACAATGTCAAGGTTTTGGCATAGCAAGTCAACAAGCCATGAATACATAGTGAAGAATGGAAATTAAATTTTTCATTTAGCAAGTGAAGATGTTGATGTATCTTGTCATTTGTTTCTTGAAAGCAAATTATAGTTGCTTTAAGCAAATCATAGTCGTGGCCTATTTCTTGTGCATGCAATGCAAAGCTTCGAGTATTTAGAGAGCATACGATGAAACAGTCTATTGGTACAAGAGCAAGACTATGTTGTAGTTTCCATTGTGTTTCAGTTTGGAGACGTTGCATTTCTTTTTCTACTTTCTGGGATAGTTTGAAGTTTTGATGTTGCAATTTGTGTATCAAGTACAATGTCTAAATGTTTCTTACTCGGGAAAGGGCTGTGTAGACAAGACCATGCTGGTATACTTTCGTAGGGTCAAAAGCAAGTGAATCCATTGTTAGGCCTTGTGATCTATGAATGGTTCGTGCAGATGCTAGTTGAATAGGGAATTGCGATCGAGTAACAACTTTTGTAGCTGTTTTGACTTTTCTAGCTATTCTCATTATTGGGGTCCAAGAAGCTAAGATACAAAATGTGTATATGGCTTGCTTTTTTTGGTGTCGAGATTTTCCAATAGCGGGGTCATTGAATTCTATCCATAGGATGTCCTCATGGTCAGATGTGTGCATTTGGAAAATGCCATCAGCATCGTTAACTAGTCCATCTTGTGTATCTAAATTGCCAGCTATTAGCTCAAATAATATTCCTAGCTTTGTATAGATTGTGCTAGGCAAGGATGATTTTTCAACTTGGTAGTTGGTATTGTCAAGGGGAGACTCATCCTTATCAATAGCCTCAAACACATAGAGCTTGGTGGGCAAGAAGTCCAACATTTTTTTGTTATGTTCGTCGACAGCTATATTTCTTTGGAACAAGTATGTAAATTTTGGGTCCTTGGGAGGGGTCTTGTAACATGTCTTGTTCAAATAGGATATGTCTTCATCAGTTTGCCAATTCTTGTATGGTTTAGGATCGAAATGAAGTGTGTATCTGTTTGTCTAACTACATTGTGCAATTCAAAGCAAAGGACATTTTCTAGCCAAAATGTGTACGGGATTTTGTCATTGCCTATTTTCGGCTCCTCAAATATCCAGGCATCGCATACAGGCTGTGCTTGGTACAAGTCACCACAAAATATGATATCAACATTTCCAAATGGTTTTGTTGGCATGTGTTTGATTTGGCGTAGCCTTTTGTCTATATTGTATAACATTCTGGATCCTAATAGTGATGCCTCATCAATGAATAAAACTTGTAGCTGGTCCAATCTCTTGGTTAGACTATCAAGTGTGTTTGAGTCCAAGGGTAGCATCTTTGAAGAGCTACATGGAAGATGGAAGATAGAATGTGCGGTTGTTCCACCTGCATTAAATGTAGCCTTCCCTGTTGAAGCGACAATGATTCCTTTAGGCTTGTACGGGTCACTTTCAAGTTGTCTATCAAAGTGTCGAATCATTGCTTCGAAGAGCACTTTTGCAGTGAAGGTTTTTCCAGTACCAGCTCCGCCTGTCAAGAAAAGGTATAATGGTTTGTTAGGGGCAAGTTTCTTTTTCATCAGTACATCTTTGACTATTGATTGTTGTTCTTCATTCAATTGTCTACGCAACATGAAATATTCTTGGTTATTGAGCAAGAACGGGTGAGCAATTTCTAAGTGTGTGGAGCGAGGAATATCTTATTTTTTGTGTGCACTTTTTACATGTTCTATGTCATCGATAATGTCATATTTTTCTAGTTCTATTTTGGTTTGAGTCTGCTCATAGTCATTGTCGAGGTCTATTGCTGGATGGCTATCATTGTTAGCTTCTGTCGCTACTAGTTCAATGTCGCCCCATGTGCTAGGTATCTGGGCTGTGAACATCTTTTCGACATGTGCAATTTGTGATTTATTTGCATGAAATGCTAAAGTCCATGTCTTATGTTCTAGCAACAGTGACTGTTCATTGTTTCTAAAAGGAACGTAAAGCATAAGTTTTTCTCTATAGTGATTTTCTGGATCTTTATGCAGATTGTATCTTACAAAGCGTATGATTTGTGGCTTACCTCTTTTTTTTTGTTCTTTTAACAGGTTGTGCGAGTAAGAAGCAGTATATTCTGCAAGGGACAAGTTTTCATAGAGTGTTGGGCGTTGTATATATTTGTCTACTGCAGAGGCACACATAATGTTTTCAGAGTCATCTTTTTCCTTTGCGAGTAGCTTGGGGTTTTTTAACATTAATATTCTATTTTCAGCAGGGGCTGTATTGATGAAAATGGTTTTGCGTGAACTTCTACGTAAGGGTAGAGAAAGAGCTATGTGAACTGCTTGACGACTAGACATTTGTTGGTAGTTTAGCAATGCATTACCTAGCTTTCGTATGAAGTGTATCTTATCGTTGTAAGTATAAGTACATTGTTGTTGTATTTGGCGAAATGCAAGTGACAATGTCCTATCTTGTTTTGTCATGTACGAGCTACAGTATGTTGCAGCAGCATATGCATCCAATATAAATTGTGTATCTGTATTTGCATACCATAGGCTTGGAACTGTTTTAGCAAATGAATTTATCCAAATATCTGAAGGATGCCTTTTTAACAAGACAATTCTTCGTGACAATGTTGATTGCAACATTTCAATGTAATTTGCTTCATCAATTTCAAGCTCGTGCAAGAAGTCATCAAACGAAACTTCTTTTGTGTAGTGTTTATTCTCTAGTTGCTTGAAAAATAGCTTTGCAGTAGCCTTTAGTATAGGGCTAGTATTTTGCAAAGGTTCTAGAATCATTGTTTGCCTCATGGGAGGCAAGGGAAAGCTAAATCGACAACTAGATGCTCTATATTTTTTGCATGTTCTTGTATGATGATGTGTCTGCATTTTGACTAGATTTGCATCTAGCAATGTAGAGTCACATGAGATGTACTTGTCGATGAAACTTTCTATATCAATGTTTTTGCAATGTCCATATGTAGGTGCATCTTCGATCCATAACATGAAGTGTGTGTGCTCGTTTCCTCGGTTTTGGAATTCTGTAACAAAAAAGTAGTCAGATACTTTACCAAAGAGTTCTTAGTTTTTGAGCATCATCTTTCGAAATGCATTAAGCCTATGATTGAAATAGCGGCTGCAAAGCACAGGATTTTTCCTAATTTCAAAGTCTAGGTCCTTGTCCTCTATAGTTTCACTGTGCCTACTATGTTCTGTGCTTGATATGTGTTGCAATGCTTTGCACAATGGCTCCCATAAGTGCTCAGCACTTGTCAATGTCACAAAGAAAGTTGGAGGTCCTAGCTATCGTATCATTGCAAATATGTTTTTCCTATTATTTTCCAAGTAGTCAGGAGATGTTCGAATACTCCTCAATGACCTAAAACCCAATGGTGATTTTAATATTTTTTCTAGGTTAGCAGGGTTTCGCACGTCCTTGGCAAACAATTTTTCACCTTTCAATTCAGCTTTCCTTATACAAACCCATGCTAGCGAGGATATTTGGTGAATAATTATTTTAATAGCTTTGAAAAATATATTTGTCATATGTGTTGAAAAGTCATTGCCTTTATGCATGAGCTCCCACTTGACTATTTTTTGGTAGCTGAATTTTTTAGTGATGTCTTTTGGTCGTGCAAAACCATAAAACAATGTTGGGAAATTCATTTCTTCTGAGTAAGTATCTTGGAAAATTCCAAGAGGTTTAAATCCTTCAGATGGTGCAATTTCAATAATGGTGGTATCAAGGTCTTTGATTGAATGTGCTTCATTAAACCAATGGATGAGTGATTCGGTTATGGGCACTTCCTGAAGCTGATCGAAATCATCATCCATATCAGTTCCAGAGTCTATGTCTGCATCTGTAGCAATGTCTGTTTGCATTTGTTGATGTTTTGATGTTAGAAGGGTTTCCCAATCTTTATTTATTGTGATATTTTCTTTTGTGTACAGTGGTGTTTTGGACAAAAAATTTAGAGCTTGCATGACTTAAGCAGGTTTGACGTTGCCTTGTACATATGCATTTTTGTACTCTAATTTACATTTTATTCTAATTGCAATTGTTTTTGTTTCATCTATATGCCTAGGCAATGCTTGTTGGACTCTATCAAAATCGACAAGAACATTGATAATTGTACCGTTCAAGCCATATTGTGCTCTTTTGTAACCCAATTGTCTTATTTGCGCAAAAGAAATAGGTAGGGAAACTAGTCTTTCCTCTAAAGTTGTCAAGGAACGGACAATATCTATTTGTTTACTACGTCTTATGTTCCATGGTGCAGCGAAAATGGGTAGTTTTCCAAGCTTAACAGTTGCTATACATCGTTTACAAATTGTTTGGCCTGACAGTATGATTTTCTTATTAGGTCCCATGGAAAGAAAAGAGAATTCATGAACAAATGCATTGTTTACTTTGTAAATGTCTTTATGGAAACATAACATTTCACAAATGGCACAGGCATTAGTAGGTGTATCATTAATAGCTAGCAGGTATTGCCTGATAGATTTTTGGTTTGTGTTGTTCATTGTAGTTGCATCTTTATGGATTTTTGGGCAATGCTTAGTTCTTGCCTTATGAAATACATATCTTGTTTTTGTCTTCACATCCGATGCTATTCCATGCATAATATTGTTTGTATGAGTAGATTGTTGATGGTCAGTGTTTGGCAAGGGCTGGTCCTTGTTGCGGATTGTTGCTTTCAGATGCCTTAATGAGCATTGTGTTTCTATTGTTTTGCTAGATAAAACTATAGTCTGTTCAGTGTTGGTACTGTCTACTGAAAAGGGTATTTTTTTTTTTGTTGGAAATGTATTTTCAGTTCCATTCAACAAGTTATGTCTTTTCATAAGTATTTCATTTGACAAATGTTGTTTTTTTTGCAACGGCTTGTAATGACAATGGCCTGAACCAGCCTTGTAACATAACAAGTTTATTTGTTGTTTGGGTGCTATGTAGTTGCATAGGACATCTACTTTAGAGGTGGGGATGATGTTCCATATATATATAGTTGTATGGAACAAGTATGAAATCCATAACAAGCAAAATTCAGAACCCTCCAAGTTGCTGTAAACGTATGGCATTCCCACTTTGCTAACTAGTGCTTGTTGCTGCAAGAGGCATTGGTTGGTTGACATTACAGGTTGTTGAAGCATGTTGAAACAACCCAATGCAAAGTTATCTTGCACTACCAATGCATTTGCCAAAGACTGTGCCATGAATAGTTGTAAAGCAAGTGCATCAAACCGAGCATCAACTAAGGCAGCAATGGCAGCGAACATGCTTTCACCACACGGGGCAACAAATGCAGGGAGTTGTTGGAGGCCAATCTGATCAAGTTCTGCCTCTATTATGGTTGAATTGGTGTCGATTTCACAAGGCATAGTTAACAAATGCAGTTGCATATTGTTCATTCTATTATATGTGACTTTTCTTGAGAAGATAGGTTCATAGTGCCCAGCCAATGGATTGACATCATGGAAAAGAATTGATATCTCACAATGAGAAGCATCTCTATTGAAATGAAAATATGGTTTCTTTCTTGTTAGAGACCAGATGCATATGGACAGGTTTAACCAACGTGCTAGCCAATGGATAGAAAACGTGTCACCCCAAAGACCAGTTTCGCCAATTGTGTTGGTCTCAGTTGCAGAAAGTGTCATCCTGCGCAAGTAACTCCATGCAAGTCATGAAGTATTGATGGGTGCAGCTCATGTTCATAAGAATATAATGCTGTGACACAACGGTTGTGAAGGCAATGCAAGAAATGGGTAACAAAACCATTGCGTAGCTCAGATGACGTATAGCGATAATGGAGCAATACATGGAGTGTGTCAAATAAGCAATCACCGACCTTAAAGTTGAAATTATCAATGCGGAAGCATTCTACATTGTCCAAAGCTGTGTCAATTGATATGTTTTGTACATTGTCATTTGTTTTGTATGTTTCTACTATTAGTGGAGTATTTGACATTTGGTGTGTTTTTTTACAATGTAATTGGAAGCATGTTGCTAAATTGGACGAGGAAGATAAATGAAGTTGTACTATGTGTAGTTTTTATATATGTACAGAAAGAGAATTGTAAACATTCACAAAAAAACCAAAATGCAAAAGGATTTGCAAGTACAATTCTTTGTTAATGTTTTATTAGAGTGGAATGTGCACAAAGCATAAAGTAAATAAACTTAGAACTATGCACTAGAAAAGTATAACAATTTGTACTAACTTTCAAGAGCAGGGGAGTAGATGTTCTTATTTTTTGTGTATGCGACGAAAAGTCCTGCAACAGAAATGAAAAGCAACTTGTAAGTACATATGATTTAATGTAGATCAATTTGGAATGAATGCAGTATAATTCAATGCAGATGCATTTTCATATTTCTTATCCTAGTCAAATCAATTCTAGGTTATTTTCTGGAGCAGATACGACAGCAGATGTGGATCTGTCAAGATAATACATAATTGAGTCTTATCATACCATTACATGGCTTCAAATATTTTATATAAAACATGCTATATATAGTTTTTGTTTGTTTGGGTAGTTTTGACCAGGCCTTGTACTTAGTTTTGACAAGGACTTGTACAAGCATTTGATGTTGTTCTGTAAGCGATGAGAAATAAGATTGAAACTCTTAATTAATGACAATGAGATGACTAATTACATTGTCAATTGAGAGATGATACTTCATAAGTAACTTGGTAGCTACATTAAGGATGTTTAGAGACTGCACATGCTGCCATCTAGATTATAGATATTATTTTGTGGTGTCACAGATCATATATTCTATATACTTGAATATAAGTTAATATAGGTTGCACATGCTACCATCTTATTCTAAATGATGTACAACAACATTGTTATTGCAATCAAATCTGTTTAACAATTTTCAAGCTTCAAATACTTATAATATGCTGTTGTGAAATTTGTTTGACAATTGATAGAAAACATTAACTTAACATAAGAAAACCTTGACAAGAGAAGCATTAAATTGATGTAGAATAGGTAGGGGAAATGGGAAAAAGATGTCAAACAAGGTAAAAATTACAAATCTAACCAAAGCAATGTTTGAAAGAGGCGAGGGAACTTTTTCTTCATATATTGACTGTCTAAGCTTTTTGGGATCAATATTTTATTAATTAAAGAGGTATAAGTCTAATTGGATCATAGGAAAATAAGTAAATTTATTATGGAAGGATGTAAGTACATGAAGGAAGAAAAGGAAAAAAATGTCAAATTAAGCTTTTATAGACTAAAATATTATTAAATAAATTGTGAGCCAAATTATATAATAGAAAAGTAAATTTTAACTTTGATAAAAGAACATTTATTCCTAAAAGGGATGGTACACCTGAAAACAGTCATTTTTATAAAACTACAAATTATTCAAAAGATTATAGAATTTACTCAAACTTCTAAATCATTCATACTTTAAAAAAATAGTTAAACTAACTTTTTATTTCTATTTGATTATGTTTGTAGGAATACTCAAATTCATTTATAAACTAATCTGTTCTATTAAAGAAAACTTTAGAAGACCAGATTATCATTTTCAACTAACGTCATAAATAGGCACCGATACAATATGGCCCCCTTCACTATTATTATTATATTGCACCTTAAAACTATTCTTTAGTGAAATATTACTTAGCAATTCTAATAACAATAGAATATTCTACACTATAATATACATGGAGCAAAAAGAAGCTTAAACATCGTTTAGAATAATGGGGACATAGAATAAGACCAAGGGAATATCATAATAGGCTGCTCTTTTTTAAATAATAATAATATATATAGCAGGATAGGACTATCATATAATTGAAATCTTCAAAAGCTAATGCTCCTTGAATAAATATGAAGCCTTTTGTGGGGTATTTTTGTCTGTTTGACAGCTTGCACTAATTCTGCAAGATGTCATTCACAGAATCATGACAGCCCATGCATATAACGTTTTTCTATTTTAGTGCATGGTGTAGGGTTGCACGCAGAATCCTAATTTGCAAGTCTTACTAGCTTGAGCGAAAAATTGAAGGCCAAATGTTTTGAACAAAACAACAAAGGAAAACAGGGAAAACAGGCAAAATGGAGAATCCTAACTGTAGCCGAAAAGTTTGAGGAAGAAATGGGAGATTTGAAAATGGTTTAAGAAAAAATAGAGTTCATTAAGTGATCTGATGTCAATAGACTTGTACTTGATCAGAATATATCTGTCATCTAATAATTGAAGTCACTGTTTGAGCAGAAAGATAGGAAGAAACTGAAACAAACAACAAATATAAAGTGTCTATTGGAAAGGTTACTCTGTAATACCTATAGCTCTGCTTGGTCTGCTTACTTTGTTGCTTGGTCTGCACCTGCCTCCTATGTCTTTGCTGCTATGGCTTTTTTGTGGAGCTTGAGTCCTTGCCTTTTGGAAAAAAATGAAAGTTAAACATTGCAACTGCTGAATATTCAAGTTTTTTTAAACATTTCAGAACATTACATAGTCAATTATTTGATAAAGAACTTGAACATGTGCTAGAGATGAATCTGTGTAGAGGTTGAGAGAGAATGATTTTGGTATTCTAAAAATAAAACAGGAATATGCAAAGAGAAAAAACTTGTAATGAGTACAGAGAGGCTTAATGTACCTCTATTTTATGCAAAACAAGTATGGTAAGGGCTAGGAGGTGCAAAACAATGTTCTGAAATCATTTTTTATTTTTAAATTGTAAGAAATACGAATCAGAAGGTATTTGGAGCTTACGTTGTTGTACTGTGTTGCAACAGAGACAAAAAAAAATGGGGCATTTGGTCAAAAGTTCAAGTGATTTAGTTTAGAGGGAGACACTATGGCATTTGGTCACAAGTGCAAGTGTCTTATTTGTGCCTCGACATCTTGCAATCTCTTCTAAACATGGCATGTCATCATTCATCAAGTCTTAAAACTTCAAAAATTATTCAATCATAAAATCAAATAGTTATTGTAATAAAAAAAATCTTCCAACAAAAAATAATGTATTGTAAATAATATACTAATTATTTTATAATAATTTGATGTTTCTATAACCGAGATCAAATATATACATGTCCTATTTTCTGTTCAAGTTTTTTAAATTCAAAGTTTATTATATGATTCATTACTTTCATTTCCTTATGGTTTTTTAAAAAGAAATTAATTCAATAACTAATTTAAGTTGAGAGCTCAATTTTTTATTCAACAAAAAATAATCAATGATCCAAATTTTTAAATTTTGTAACTTGCACAAAATGTGAACTAAAAGTTTACTTCTTTCATTTTACCCTTGTCTAATGACTACCTATGAACTTGTAAACCCATACGAACAATATTATGAAAATTTACTCATATCAAATTGAAAATTAAAATATTGACTGATGATGCACATGACAAGGGACTTTCACCGTGCATTTGGTTGGAGGGAGGGCAGCTAGGCTGTAGTTTTCATCATGTGTAACATTTTATAGAATAGTTGACATCATAATCTAATCAATGATAGCTTCAAGTCATTTTATGCATCCATTTATAAAGATCTAAATATGACCAGGAAAAAAACTTGATCATTCATATATCTACCTCTATAATTAGATTCTTTTAATCTAAATCTTCATTAAAATTTATAAGATAAAATAATATTTATAGTATTGTATATTTATAATATATATTCGATTATTTTTTTATTTAATATTATAAAATACTTATAATACTTTTCATTATTGTTTATAGTATATATAATTAATTAGAATATAATAAAATATGTTCATTTATAATAAGAAAATTTAAGATATGATATCATAAAATATGTTGATAGATAATAATTTATATTATTGATAATAATTTATATTATTGAAAATATAGAATATGTTTACATTGATTGATTTTTATTTGACATTTTAAATTTTACATTCTCAACAAAATTAACGATTTATGGTTGATAAATTATGTAGGGAAAATATAATATATAGTAATAAAAAATATTTTAAATCCAATCATTAAATAGATTATTCTTTCAATTTCTATTATTTTTCCTTTGTTCCCTTTTTTATATTGTTCTTTATACTCTTCTCTATACTCTATAGAACATAAATTAATTGTAGATACATCAAGCAAGTAATTAATATACACAAACTAAAATTTAATTATATTCTAATTTAGAGTATATTGGAAATATTTTGAATATAAATAATATATAATTTAAATTATGTATTTAGTAATATAAAGAATAATTGACATTAAACAAATATATTTTCTTTTTCTTTTTATGGGATGGATCCTTCATCATTGTGAATTGCGAAACAAATGACTACCTTAACCACTTATCTCAATGTGATTAAAATCAGTCTAAACTTGTGATTAAAGTATATGAATAAATTAAAATTTTAACCCAAATTCAATTAACATTATATATATATATATATATATACATATATATATATATATATATACATATATATATACATATATATATATATACATATATATATACATATATATATATATATACATATATATATACATATATATATATATACATATATATATACATACATATATATATATATACATATATACATACATATATATATATACATATATATATACATATATATATATACATATATATATATATATATATATATATATATATATATATATATATATATATATATATATATACATATATATATACATACATATATATATATATATATATATATATATATATATATATATATATATATATATATATATATATATATATATATATATATATATATATAATTTTAAATCATTCTAGTCAATAATTACGATAAAATCAATTATTAAATTTATTTCTCTTATTTAGGTCAAAATAATCTTTTTTTAAAAAAATTATTCTAGAAGAGTGATCAAAAGCCCTTCTTGAGAGAAACATTTGGTATATATGTATATGTACATATTTATGTATATACCTGCATAAACATACACATACATGTATATATATATATATATGTGTGCACGCATACGTATATATGTAATCCTTGGAAAATATATTCTTACAATATTAAAGATCAATGTAAATGAAGCTTAAATATACAAAGCGTCTTGTTGAATGATGAAGTGCCCAACTATCATCAACATCAATGGTAGCATACTAGCCATTATTATGGTAGTATACTAGCCATTATTAGTCCCTGCCATTTAGGCAGGAGACTAATGTTTTCGCTTGGCTCTTGCATATTAATCAAGTTTTTGGGAAACGTGCCTAATTGCTTAACCTAAGCTCTTTTACAATAATTCTATTAATGTTAAATTTTTCATAATTAACTCCTATTTTCTGATTGGCTGTTTCGGTTTTCACTAGTGGTCTGGCCATTTTTTCGTACGAAAAATATTGAAATAATTTATGGCATCTTGTTAGCAAAATTTACAAAGTTCTTTGTTGTTTATTGGGTGCAGGCACGTGGTCTGCATGACAAAAGACATGGATAGTTTTCATTAAAACAAGTGTCAGCATCCAGGATTGATTTAAAATGGTTTTGTTCAAAATGAATGTTTATGATCGTTCTAGTTCTATATCATTATTTTGGTGCAGGTCATGGATGTTCCTTGTAGCATATGGGGAAGCTGAAGAGCTGGGGCCTTTTCATATCAATTTGATGGGAAAGCATTCTCTCCATATTCATGGAATTTGTGAAACTGGTCAGGTTTAAAGATTGGGTTGTGTAATACCCCCACTTTATTAAATTAAAAAGAAAAAAAATTGGAATGCATTAGGATTCTGTTACTCTGTTTTCTTGTTTTAGCTTGGTTGGACTGTTGCGTATGAACTAGATTCATGTCTAGATTTAAGTTTAATTGGTGTGTTGGTCACTCAATGTTAGCTCAAATATAAAAAATTGTGTCAACTGTATGGCTTGTACTTTACACGAAAGCATCCATTTTCTCTTTAGTATACTTCTGAGCACAAATTCATGTAGATATGTAACAAATGCTCTTATTGCAGGAATTTGCAGTTGGAATACTTAGACTTGTATCTAATACACTGGCCTGTAACACTAAGGAAAGGACATAGCCTTCCAGCAAAGGAGGAAGACTTTTTGCCTGTGGATATCAAATCTACATGGCAAAAGGGAAAGGTAATGCATAGTCACCCTGTTATTTGGTGTAGAAGTTGAAATTTCTTTAATTATTTTTCCCTATTTTTTAAATGGCGGCGTCTGTTTGGGATTCTAGGCCAAGAAATTGGTCTTTATCTTATCAACACTGTCCCAAGCATGAGTAATAAACCCTGCTCCTAACTGCTTGCTTGCTTCATTTCCACCCATAAGTCCCCTTGTTCCAATGCGATAGGCATTTATATCTTCCTTTGTTCCCTCTCCGGCTTGCTTTCAAGCCCGCTATTGAAATGCATCAATGCCCCGGGGGGGCAGAGCCTGGTGGGATTGAAATAAATGGTTTGGATCAGTAATAGGGAATTTAGGCCTTGGCAATCCACAAAAATGGGGAAATGGAGCCTTTGTCCCTGCGATTACAGAGTTGCCAAAATTCTCAAACTTATGAAATACAATAAATGCCTCAAACATCACTTGTAGCAATTCCAGTCTAGGAAGTAGCTTAACGAAGACATATATAACAACTATAATAATGGGGGCCTAGAGCCTTGCCAGTTCTTTTAAAATAAGAACTAGGACCTATCCTATTGCATATCTGATACCATAGATAAACCATTGATATTCTAAGATTTCATATTGTTGTTTGATTTTTGTGCAAGCCTGAGATTGGTTGATATTCAATCTACAAGGGATTTGCTCGATTTGTAAATGTTAGAGATGGGAGCAGAGCCACTCCACTACATCTTGTCGCTAAGATGGGACATCCAGATGCTGTTCATTTGCTGCTAGCAAATGGGGCTTTAGTTTGTGCATCTACTGGAGCTAATGGGTAAGAGGCAATCTATTGAATCCATAGTTGGAGAAGCTTTTTTTATTGTGAAGACTTTGGTTCACTGTTGGACAGGCTTTTATAATTGTTGTAATCTCACTTGCAAAGAGCTTTTAAACTCTTACACCGAGCAGCTTGCCATATCTGTAAAGATTCTTTCAGAGGAAAATCTGTAAAATATATACCACATTCATAAAACCTTGCTTTCATCAATATCTGTAATATACTGCATATTTTTTCGTAAAGTGGTGGCCAATATTTATTAATAAATTATTTTACAATGCCATGATTCAAATGGTATCCAACACTAAAATCAGGGTAATCTATTTGCAGTTGGCTTTTATTTTAGTGCAGAAAATTGTCGTAAGGGTTTTATACCAGAGAATTCTGGAATTTTGTATACTTGCCGAGACTACCGAACAATTTTGTTCAGTTTCAAATGTCTCATTCTGGAAGCGACAAGTCAATTATGCACCACCATTGGACCTATAGAAACCCTTTTCAGCTTTACAATTTTTGTTAGGGGAGAAAACCACTCTGAGAAACACAAGGAAAAAAAGCTTTGTCAGGGGAAAAAATCAATCTTGATGGTTCGTCATAAGCAAAACTGCGTATTGGTGAGGAGAAATACCTGTGAGCCAAATTGAAAGAACCCATTTTGTAGGGCGTCAAAAGAGGCGCCAATGTAGTCTTAGTTTTAGACATGGTGCCTAAAATGTTTGGGAATGAAAAGGATATGAAATTGTGTGAGAAGGCATTGAAATCATTACATATTTATAACGCCCAGGCATGGTGAGGCATCTCAAGTCAAAGCATGTAAATGTCAGTCCATACGATTGCAGAGAAGTTCAAATTCAAAGTTACAATGGAAACCGTTTCAAAATTTGTGCGGTGCACCCACATTTATTTTCTAGTCAAATACAAACATTTTAGATCAAACATCTTAGATCAACCAAGCTTTCACAGGCAACATTTGTTCCTCAGCTTGAGACAAGAATATAACAAAACAAATAGAATTTACTTAGCCTGAGACAGATACCGAAAACAATTACAGTTAGAAATGTAAATACACGACCTACCCGAGGTGGCAGAAGTTGCAGTCTCGAAGAGGTTAGCTGCTTAAAATGCAGAATGCCGTTTAGCTGAGCAGACGATAAAATGCAGAATGGCGGTCACAATAGCCAAAGTATATATTAATAACACCTGCAAATATTTAATTTTCACCGTCCAAATTTAATTTTCACCGTCCGAATTGTACAAAGCCATGTGAATCGACAGAACAGCTGGCGTTCAAGTTTATTAGCAATTACTGTATTTAAAATTATTTTTACCCCCACCAAAAATAGTCTACTCCAATCAGAAAAATGAAATTTTGTATTTTTAAAGAAAATATAAATTGAGCGCTCAAAACATTGCAGAAAACTTTGGAAAAAATTTAAATATTTCAAAAAGCAATCCAAACTAATACCGAATATTTCACTTGAAAACATAAGTCTCTGCCTATAAATAGGCAGGGACTAATAACCATTCATTATATCAATTCTACTTATGAAGAAAGTGAAAGCCTTGTTGGATGGTCTCATGTGAGCCATCCCCATCCCCTTGTGTGCACTTTGTAAGTCAAAGGTGTTTTTGAAAGAGAAGCATGTTATTGAGATGTAATTGGGTGAGAGAAATATATATGATTGAGACGTAATTGGGTTAGGTTTTCTTTTTATGGGTGTTTTTAGGTTGCTGATGGATTATATAGTATGATTTGATTGAAATGTTCATAGACAAATGTTTAAGAATCTTGAATTAATATTTATGAATTCTTTATTGATTAATAAGAATAGTTAATGTGAAATCACAACAGTTATAAATTTTGTATCAAAGGGAGGTTGAAGAGTTGCCATCATCTCTGAAAACTTATCTTGGGAGCTTTCTTCATAGCACATAACTTTTCATTAGGCCCAATAACTCTATTTTAATATTTATGGACTCTCTCATTGATTAATAGGAATAGTTAACATAGAATTACAATAATTACAAATTTTGTATCAAAGAGAGGTTTGAGAGCATCAACTCAAACCCTCATATGTTAAAACTTCTCTTGAGCACTTTCCTCCAAGCACATAGCTATCTCTGTTAGAATAACAATGTCTCATCAACTGGGGGGGGGGGAATCAGTTGATGCTAACCATATTAGATAAAACCTTGAGTGTAAACTTCAATGCTTAACCAAATAACTGAACATGAAAGAAAAAGAAGCAATAACACATGAACACACTAGAACTCCAAATTTATTCTCAAGAAAATCCTACTAAGGGAAAAACCTAGGTGGGGATGGTACCCACAAATATCTGCACTATGCGAATAATGACCCTATTAGGAGTCTTGGCCCTGTTAGGAGCCGAGTAATACAATAGGCAAGTCCTGGTTAAAGGATAGACACTGTTAGGAGTCTTTACAACTTATCCATGTAAAAGGATTAACCCTGTTAGGAGTCACAGCCCTGTTAGGAACTTACAAATAGATCAATTGATCCAATGTTTGAAGGTTAAAGCCACCCTCAAGATCCTCAATCCTCACTTTTGATATGAATACAAATTATGTTCTTGAAACTGCTTCCAACACTCAACCACTGCCAAGGGAGTTCCACCTTGTGCTCCACATATACAATCTTTGCTCTCCAAATAGAATCCTATGTAGCCTCAGGCTCACATACCTTTTCAATGTTCACACATACAGCCACACACTACAAATGCAAAGAATTCCTTCCTTATATACAAGTTTCATACATTAGATTTGGGTTGACCAATATAGGATAAATCCTATTTACAAAATACATATAGACCCATGCCAAGATACACACGGTATCCCCTACAATATTACAACAATTTAAATTCATAAGTTAACTACCAAGATCTGAGATCTACACTTAATCATCCAAGAATACACTATATATTCCTGGTCGACTTCCAATTAGGTCTTCGCTAAATCACATGCCACAGTTGATATCATTCGTCCCTCTAGGATTTTGCAATCATGCAATAAGCTCACCATCTTGTCTTCAATATGATCACATGCTTGCAAAACATAAATGATTCATCCATGGAAGCTATACTAAAAGTTTAGAGACCAACTCTGCAAGTCTCCCTGTCACTGGCCTACTTACCGGTCTTCACTAATTCAGTTATAACTTTAACAAATGAACTCATTAACATTTGTGATCACACACTATAGTAGTACAGATGATTTACTACTCTCAACTCTATTCACATGTGCCAATTCATCGTACAATGTTCATACAATTATTTGCAACCCGTCTATCCAGTCTGCAAGCAATCTCTAGATAACATCTTTGTAACATATGTTGACATCAATGACAAACATTGAATGCCAATACTTTGGAATGCAACAATTCCAACACTATTCTCAACAATCTCCCCTTTGGCATTGATGACAAATATGAGAAAAACCATCAACCCAAAATTCATCTGCTCAACTCTAGAGTAACACTGTTTGCACAATGTGCTTCTTTCTCTCTTATACGACCTTCTCAATATCCTCTTCAAATTATCCTGAACTGGTGAGGGTTTATTCTAAAAATCTCCCCCTTGTTGTTGAATCACTCTTCCCTTAGCTTCTCTCCTCTTTTCTACAACTCATCTTCTTTCCTCTATTCTACTCCTTTCACTTATTCTCTCCCCCTTTAGATACTAGTGAGTCTTTGCTCATCTACTCTCCCCCTTTGACATCAATAGAAAAGGGTGCCAAAACACTTCCCCATACACTGCAGGGTGTAACATTTTCAAATCTTCATTGCCCTAGGTGCACAATCAACTTGATCTCTTATGTTAGCTCAAACACTTCCTCCCCTTGAGGAGTAAATCTCTGCATCAATTCCAAAATGATAAATCTCTGATCACAAGTGGACTGATGCTCTTTTGCATCTCCTTAGTTGTTGTTAGGTGGGGCTCTGACCCCAAGTTTACCACAGAGATACTCAAAGGTATCTTTTCTCAGTGGTTTAGTGAAGATGTCAACAATCTGCTCCTTTGTATTGACATACTCAAGCTTTACCTCTTTATCTACCACTTTATTCCTCAAAAAGTGATACTTGATTTAAATATGCTTAGTCTTAGAATGTATCATAGGATTCTTAGACATATTCACAGTATTTATGTTATCACAATACATGATAACAAGCTCTCTAAGATTTACACCAATATCTTTCAAAATTTGTTTCATCCATATAATTTGTGTGCAATTGATTGTAGCTGCAACATACTTTGACTCTGTCATAGACTGAGCTATGCAATCCTTCTTCTTTCTAAGCCAAGAAACTAACCTCTTTCTAAGGAAAAAGGCTCCACCACTGGTGTTTTTTCTGTCATCAATGTTTCCTGCCCAATCCACATCAGTATAGGCATGGAATGAGAAGTCCTTAGACCTATCATACCAAAGCCCAAACTCAATTGTTCCTTTCAGATATCTAAATATCCTTTTTACAGCCATAAAGTATGTTTCCTTATGATCTACCTAGAATCTTGTAACAATTCCAAAAACACTTGCAATGTCAGGTCTTGTATGAGTCAAATACTGAAGACCTCCAATCATTGATCTGTACTTGGTATGTGGCACATTCCTTGTCTCATCTGTAGTAGATAACTTATTATATGTCACCATAGGAGTTCCAACTGGTTTACTATCATCCATGCTAAACTTCTTTAGCAATTCCTTAATATACTTAGTTTAAGATATGAAAATCCCATACTTTCTCTGATTAATCTGTAGTCCTAGAAAGAATTTCATCTCCCCAATCATTGACATCTCAAATTCACTTTTTATTTCTTTTTCAAACTTGTTACTCATAGGATCATTACCACAAAAAATGATATCATCAACAAAAAATTCTACAATTAAGATGTCTTTATCATTAATTCTCAAGTACAAATTGATATTTGCACTTCCTTTCTTGAAACCCAAATGAACTAGATACGTATCTAACCTTGCATACCAAGCTCTAGGTTCTTGGTTTAGACCATCCAATGTTTTATTTCATCTACAAACCATATCTTCTTTACCTGACAAGGGAAAACCATCAGGTTGCTCAATGTAGACTTCTTCCTCTAAATCACCATTAAGAAATGTTAACCTGACATCCATCTGATATACCTTGAAATCCTTGTGTGCAACATAAGCTAGAAATATCCTAACTACCTCTAACCTCACAACAGGTGCAAAGGTCTCCTCAAAGTCAATTCCTTCTTACTGTGAATATCCCTTGCATACTAGTCTTGCTTGTTCTTGATTACAATGCCATCTTCATTCATCTTATTTCTGAAAACCCATTTACTACTTATGACATTCTTATCTTTAGGTCTTGGAACCAATTCCCAAGTATTGTTCTTTTGAATTTGATCATTAGACTATGGTTCAACCTGCAAGATTAGATAAATAGCATCTCTGATTGGCGACCTTATTCTAGTGCCTTGATTATTGTCTCCAATTATCTGATCTTGTAGATGATACCTCTGAACATACTTTAGTGTAGTTTATTCCTTTAGATCCACAAACATACCATTATCTGTCAACCAAATATCATGTGGAGGGTCTTGATCTCTCTCATCTTCATCTTCTATGTTTTTCCCTTGTGCATGATTCTAACTTTGATTCTGATTATGGTTCTCATTCTAAATACACTTAATAAGGTCTGGGTCATAAGGATTGAACCCGCAAGTTCTTTCCTGCACTTGAAATATTTCATCAACTCTAACATTTGCACTCTCAATCATTTTCTTGGTTCTCAAATTATAACATCTATATGCCTTGTTTTTTGTAGAATATCTAAGAAATATTCCTTCATCACTTCTAGCATCAAACTTGCCTATGCAATCATCTCTCTTAATGTAACACTTTCTTACAAGAATTTTGAAATACTTGACAGAAGGTATTCGTCCATACCATAATTCAAATGGAGTCTTACTAGTACCTTCTCTGATTTGAGATTAGTTCATGGTGTATACTGTGGTGTTGACTGCTTCTCTCCAATGCATGTGTGCTACATTTCCTTCAATTATAATGGTTCTTGTTGCATCAAGAACTAATATATTCCTCCTCTCTTCTACACCATTTTTTTGTGGTGTCCTAGGTGTAGAAGTATGTCTTGCTATTTCATTTTCCTCACATAGGGTTATTTTTTAATGTGTTTACCAACATGTAATAATATCCTTTACATATAGAATAATTGGAGAAGGTAATATTCTCTTCTTAATCCCAAATTTTCAAAGGAAAGATCCAAATTGATTAACCACAAGAAAATGGTCAATGCATAAATGAATCAATCGATTAGCAATAAGAAGAAAGAGGAAAACCTTACATTTCATTTTGGAAGAGAGTGTTAAAATCTTAATTGAAATGAATTGAAGACAAATACTAACTTCAAAGTATAGCAGATCTAGAAATTACTATTTTCTGGTGTCTGTACCGAGTTTCTGGAAATTCTGCAATCGAATTTGGAATAGAAACATAGAGGCGGAGAAAACCCAGAAATATTTTTCTTTTCTGAGCCAGGTTGACCTTGACCCAAATACTAGGGCGTAATCATGCCCCTTTATGTCGACCTTGACCTGCACTTCTCTGATGGAAATTCTGTTCACGGTGTTTTCGAAAAGGGTATCTGAAACTGCTTTGTAATTCACTATTCCATACCTATTCCTACAAGAAAAATGGTTTTTTTGTTTGGATGAGGGGTTTACCTTGCTCAAACCCCAGTTTTGGAATTAACCTTGAAATAGAATTGAAATTTAAGTAATAAACAAAGTAAATAGAACAATTCACCTTGCTTATGTTGAAACCCTTGTGGAGGATTCAAATCCTTGAGTCCACAAGTATGGATGCTCCAAATGGATGTTGAATTGTAGGATGTAGGATGTCTCAAATCAATTGCCTTTAGATCTTCAACACCAATCTTGAATGGATCTTAGAATAGGAAGAAGCTTGAATGGATATAGATGGAGAAATCTTCAACAAGAGGGCTCCATAGAGCTTGAATCCTTTAATGGCTACTAATGGATCTCCTTGATGAATTGAATCTTGAATGCTTGAATACTTGAATACTTTAATGCTTGAATGCTCACTTTGATAACTTATGCATAGGTGATCCTCCCTTTTTATTTTCTCCCTTTCTCATTTTCCTTCTTTTTTCTTCTTTCTAAAATGAGAGGATAAGGCTTACTTATATACTAGTCTAGGACACCAACTTCTAGAGAGGCCGACATATGAGAAATAAATTCCCATCAAGCTCATACCCTTAGGAGTGGACCTAAATTAAATTCCTTTTAAGAGTCACCATTTTGAAGCCCGAAGTAGCCGACTCGGAAGCGGGAAAGAATTCTTTTTAAACCCCGACATCCAAAAATCTTCAGAATTTGAAATTTAGACCCTAGGTTAGGGTCAAGGTCAACCTTGACCCTGAGGTCAAGAACCTCAAAATCTCAGAGAAAGATACTAGAAATAGGTAGGAAATAAGTGGAAAATAGGGCAAGATAGGGGAAAAAGCCAAATCCAAGTCAAAGACCCATTCAAGGCATTTGACATGACCCCAAACCACTTACTCAGAGGGCTAAACTAGTCCTAAATGGAAGTGCTTCCATTTTTCAATGATACTGTTAGGAATGAATGCTAAATATATCCTATGGGGGAGTATTCACAGCCATTCTGTAGCATTTGTTGTTGCATTCATGACTGTGATTGTCATTGATGTCAACACAGTGATCTACTGAATATTAGCAGAGAAGCAGACAGTGTTTGAGTTAGCGCACTTGGGATATTGAAGATGAAACTATATGAAGTTGAGGACTTACTCTATGATGTTCTATGAGATCATGGTTAAGAGCACATATGAAAATTCATTTATTCATGATAGTTATGAGGAAATCAGTGGAAGTAGTATTCAGGCAGTGTTCTTGAGTAGCGGTTTGTGGAAATCAGATGATATCTCCTAATCAAGATAGAATCTAATCATGTGCAGCTATGAGAAAGTTAAAGACATGATTTTAGTGATGTGGACGTGAGCACAAGATCCGAGGTAGCATGAGTGAAGAATTATCTTAATTGGAAGCAGAGAGTTTTGTGTAATTTTGATGTAACATGTGGAAACTTTTATTTTGTAATTTGTATGCCGACTCATTTTTAATTACTTGAGTGTGGTATAAAGGAAGGAATGTTTTCCTTGTTGTAGTGTGTATGTATGTGTGTAATGAGAAAGTGAATGAAGGAATTGTGAAAGCAAATTTGGGGAAAGAGGATATGTGAAGCTCAGAGATCTGGTATTGAGATTTGAAGAAGCAATTGGTGTGGTTTGGCATAGTCAGAGAATGAGTATTGAATTGTTGAGATAAGTAATATTTTGGTATTATTCTATTAAGTAATACATAGATCATTTGGACAGTGAGTTCAATGATCTTACCCTGAAGCTGTTTGGGCAGTGGGTCCTTCTGTCTTCCATAACTCCTAACAGAGTTTGAATCTTTTAGCAGATATTCAAAGTCTCCTAACAGGGACTCATATGTACTGAATGTATTTCATATGACTCCTAATAGATTCAATCCTCTCACAAGGAACTTTCATATTAGTGCATCTTTTTTGGGCATCATTCCCACCGGGGTTTACTCTTTGATCAAGAGGTTCCCTAGTCAACATATCTTGTGTCATTGTGTTATTGTGCATATATATCATTCTATGGTTGTTGATTACATTGCTTACGTGGTTAAAATTTATTAAGGTTGATTAAAGTTGTATTTATCTGATAACTAATTCACCCCCCCCTCTTAGTTATCTTGGTGGACTTTACTTTCTAACAATTGGTATCAGAGCAACAGGTCCTTGAAGAAAAAGTTTAACAACTTAAGGAGATCCATGGTGAATTTCAGGAAAGAAAGCCCTAAGTTTGATGGAGTAAATTTTGATAGCTGGAAAGAAAAGATGAAGACACACCTACTTTGTTTAGGACCAGGTTATTGGTTAATTACAAAGAATCAGAAGACTATAATTGATGACGATAAGATTGAAGATCGTACTAATGAGGAGAGAGATCTATTCATGTGTAACATACTTGCCAGAAAAGCACTCTTGTCAGCCCTTTTGGAAAATGAATACAATCAGGTAAAATATCTGAAGACATCTTATGAAATTTGGTTAGCTTTACAGTCTACTTTTGAAGGTGATGAACATACTAAGAAAGTTAGATTACATAATTGGATATGTGTATTTGAAGATATAATAATGATAAAAGATGAATCTATTAGAAGCTATATTGGTAGAATGTCAGAGATTGTTGTAGGTATAAAATATTGTGGAGGAACCAAGACAAAGAATGAAGTGATATGGAAAATTCTGAGGACATTGAACCCTATTTTAAGCCGACAACACATATGATTGAACAAGTTATTCCTTGTACTATGAACTTTACTAGAGAGACTCTTCTTGGAAGATTGGAAGTAGCAGAGATGAACCTAAGGCTATCAGGAGACTTACCTAGAATGGAGACAACATTCAGTGCTCTTAGTGTTTGCCCTACTTTATCAAGAAGCATCAGTGTGAGCGGAGATTATGCTAGCAGCAACAGATCTAGAAATGAAGAAGACAGGAAGATTGAAGAAGGTATTGCCTTTCTTGAGAAAAGAGAACCAGATGGTATGAAAAATTTTAAATGTTGGACATGTCAAGAATATGGTCATTTTGCATGTAAATGTCCTAAGAGAGTTAAGAAGTGTAAAAACAACTTTAAGCCTAGAAGATCTAAAGAATGTTACTATAAAAATGATGAAGAACTTGAAGCTAGTTTGGAGAAATCTTTGAGTGAAAGTGATACTGAGCATGATGATATAGGATTTGTAGCAATAAAAGAAGAAAATCCTAAAACTAAAATTAAGGAAGAAAAAGCTTTAGTTTCTCAAGTAAAAAAGAAAGCTGATTGGATTATAGACAGTGGTTGTTCACATCATATGACTGGTGACATGAAAAAGTTCATAAAGTTTAACAATTATGATGGAGGAGTTGTTTGAGTTGGAAACAATGCACCTTGTTTGATTAAAGGTATAGGATCTATTACTCTTGATGGAAATACTAATACTGATGATGTTTACTTTGTGGATGGTTTGAAATATAATCTTTTGAGTGTTGGACAACTAGTTGATAAGGGATATCAAGTTTAGTTTACTGAGAAAACTTGTGTGATAAAAGACAGAGATGGTAATTTGATTGGTATTGGATCTAGAACCAGAGGTAATGTATTTCAGTTGAATCCTACTGAGATGACATGTTTGATTACTAAGATTGATGACATTTGGTTATGGCACATAAGATTTTGTCATATAAACTTTGATAACATTGTGAAAGTGAGTACTACACTTGTAGTAAGAGAGTTACCTAAAATTATGAAGCCTACTAACATGATTTGCAAAGAATGTGTGATGGCTAAATAGAAGAGAAGCTCATTTCCCAGCAAGAAGTTTACAACAACAGAGAAGTTGGAGATTGTTCATACATATTTGAGTGGTCCTACAAGGACTAGATGATTCTATGGAGAAAGTACTTTATGATTCTTGTTGATGATTTTACAAGAATGATGTGGATTGCATTTCTTAAAGAAAAATATGAAGCATTTGATAAGTTTAAGATCATTAAGAAAAAAGTTGAGAATGAATCTGGAATGAAGATTAAATGTTTGAGATCAGATAGAGGTGGAGAATTTACTTCAAAATAATTTAACATTTTTTGTGAAGTAAATGGTATTAAGAGACAGTTTTCAGCCCCTAGGACACCTGAACAAAATGGTATTGCAGAAAGGAGGAACAGATCAGTGACTGAAGCAGCAAGAGCTATGTTATTTGAGAATGACTTGACAAAGATATTCTAGAGAGAAGAAGTGAACACAATAGTGTATACAATGAACATAGTACAAATTAGAGCAGACACAGAAAAGACACCCTATGAACTATGGTTTGGACATGCACCATCAATTAAGTATTTTAGAATTTTTGGAAGAAAATGTTATATTAAGAGAGATGATGACATTGGAAAGTTTGATCCTAGAAGTAATGAAGGTATATTTCTTGGATATTCATTGAAGAGAAAAGCTTATAGATGTTACAATAAGAGAACTAAGAATATTGTTGAGAGCACAAATGTTAAAGTTGATGAAAAGTTCAGAATTTGGGAAAGAATGATTTATTATGAATCAGATGAAGGAACTCAGCCTAGACCTAATCTAGAGACTACTAAATTATTCTATGAAACTGATGTTGGCAATTTGGCTACACTAGTGTATATGACTTATTATAGTGTTTCCATTATGGAAAAAAATTCATATATTAGTTTGGAGTCAGCACACTTAATGAGAAGATCAGAAATTGTCTAAGTGTTGAAGACTGGATAGTATATAGAGTACCTGAAGCTCAGAGCATCGACACACGTGCGTATGACCAAGTTATGGTATGCACCCTAGGAGATAAGATGGTTATACTATATTCATGCTTAGTCTATGAGTGCATGATCAGATATGCAAGTATGACAAAGTTACAGACAGTTGAAGTTACACAACCAGTGTGTGCTAGAGAAGAACAAAGTAAGAAGTCAACTATTAGCATTTTGATTTGCGGTTATATTCTATTATTATAAAGACTATGCACCTATTGTAATTAGGTTGTTGACATGTAAATATGTTTATTTGTAAACATGCTTGAGCTAATTCAATTGAAAGCATTGTATGCAATCGGTTAAAGGGCCGACCTAGTTATTTGTTTTGTATGCGCATATAAATATGAGATGCACCCATTATAATTCATAAGGAAGTAGTAAGAGAGTTGAGATAAGTAGAGAAAAAGTGTGTGAAGATTCTATAAGATGTATTAGAGCTTTGCAAGAGGTCAAATCATCAGCGCATCAAAGGAACTGATCTAACAAGCAGTGTCATAGTGACAGTTCATCTAGCAGGTATAGTGTGTATCTAAGATTAGAAAGTTGTAGCCTTCACCACTTGAGCAATGAGCTCTAGGAAAGTGCGTCCACACCCCTAACAGGGTTTATTTTAAAAGAATCCTAAAAGGGTCTGACCCTTGACAAAGTCTACTGTACTTAATACATTGTAAAGCAACTCCTAACAGGGTTAAGGATCTTCTAACAAGGATCATAAAACACTAGTACAAAATATTAGTGGGTGTCAATTCCCACCAGGGTTTTTAACTATTTGGGTTTCCCCGTAACCATATTGGTGTTATGTGTTGATTTCATGTTTCATGTTTATGTGGATATTCATTTCAGTACTTAAGCATTTAAGTTCAGTTTAAGATTAAGTAAAAAGATAAAATATAGTGAACACTGATTCACCCCCCCTCTCAGTGTTCCCATTCCTAACAACTGATAGTGATTTGTTGAATGAAAGCCATAGTGAAGAAACCATTGAAGAACCTATAATAGAAACAAGTATTGAGACAATGACACCTAACAAGAATCTATCAAGGAATCATCCTATTGAGCAGATTATTGGAAGCATAGACAAAGGAGTTCTGACAATAATTAAGGTACAAGAACAATTGTGTTTGATTTCTCAAATTGAACCTAAATCTACTAGTGAAGCTTGTGAAGATGAACATTGTATTAAAGCCATGAAAGAAGAATTAGATCAGATTGAAAAGAACAAGACATGTGAATTGGTCTGTAGACCTAAAGATAAGAATGTTATAGGAACAAAATGGGTATTCAAAAACAAGATGAATGAAGGAGAAGTAGTAAGGAACAAAACAAGATTGGTATGTAAAGGATACTCACAACAAGAAGGAATTGACTATGAAGAAAATTTTGCACTAGTAGCAAGAATTGAAGCAGTAAGAATGTTTTTGGCCTATGCAGCTTACAAGAAATTCAAAGTGTATCAGATGGATGTGAAATTGAATGGAGAACTGGAAGAAGAAGTCTACATTGAGCAGCCTGAAGGTTTTCCTTTAACTCAAGAAGGAGACATGGTATGTAAACTGAAGAAAGCTTTATATGGACTAAAGAAAGCACCTAGAAGTTGGTATGCGAGATTGGATAAGTATTTGTTAAAGTTAGGATTTAAAAAAGGCACAGTTGATAGAAACCTATACACAAAGGAAATTGAAAATGGTTTGCTGGTTGTTGTTATTTTTATTGATGATATTATCTTTGGAGGAGAAGATGAAGCCAGTGATAAATTTGTAGATGAAATGAAGAATGAATTTGAAATGAGTATGATTGGTGAAATAAAATACTTTTTAGGATTGCAGATAACACAGAACAATGATGGTATCTTTGTAATTCAGACAAAGTACTTGAATGATTTATTGAAGAGATTTTGAATGGAGAACTATAAACCAGTTGGAACACCCATGGTAACTGGACACAAGTTATCTAGCACATATGAGACTCCTACAATAGAACAGAAGAAGTACGGATCTATGATTAGAGGATTGCAATATTTAACTCATACAAAACCTGATATAGCACATTCAGTTAGAATTGTAGCAAGATTCCAAGCTGAACCCAGTGAATCACATTATGCAGCAGTAAAGAGGATACTATGATACTTAAGAGGCACAATTAAGTATGGATTGTGGTATGAAAAATCTGATGATTTTACCCTATGTGCATATATAGATGCTGATTGGGGAGGTGGTATTGATGATAAAAAGAGCACCAGTGGTGGAGCATTTTTCCTTGGAGGAAGATTAGTTTCTTGGCTAAGCAAGAAGCATAATTGTATTTCATAGAGCACAGTAGAAGCAAAGTATGTGGCAACAACAAACAATTATAATTAGATAATTTGGATGAAGCAAATGTTGAAGGATATTGGAATAAAATTTGTTGAGCTCATTGTTATACATTGTGATAACACCAGTATAGTTAGTATGTCTAAGAGTCATGTGTTACATTCTAAGACAAAGCATATAGAGATAAAGTATCATTTAGTGAGAGAGAAAGTTGTAGAGAAAGAAGTTAGACTTGAGTACATAAGCACAAAGGAGCAAATTGTAGACGTATTTACAAAACCTTTGCCTAAGGATACATTTGAGTATCTGAGAGGTATGCTTGGGGTTATGCCCCAACCTAATTTTGAGAAGTGATGCAGATTGTTGCATTCGTCCAGTGGTATATGAGCCTTATCTTTATTCTTGACTAGATGTTGGTACTTCCTCTATGGGGGACTATGTGTATCTGAGCTGAGTCATAAGGACTCTAGTCAATGTATTTTCTGAATAGTGTCTTTTGACATTGAAGTTGTTGTTGACATAATGATGAAACATATGTCATTGATGTCAATGGGGGAGAAGTATACATGAAAAACCATATGTTGGAGAGAATTGAATAGGAAAATGAAGCAAGATTTGATTGATGAAGAAGACTTGAAAGCATTTTCAGAGCAATAGTGTTGTAGTATTGGATTTATGGAACCTGGATTTTTTTCATCTATGTTGCCATCAATGCCAATGGGGGAGATTGTTAGGAATGAATGCCAAATATATCCTGTGGGGGAGTATTTTCAGCCATTCTATAGTAGTTGTTGTTGCATTCATGACTGTGATTGTCATTGATGTCAACACAGTGATCTACTGAATATTAGTAGAGAAGCAGACAATGTTTGAGTTAGCGCACTTGGGATATTGAAGATGAAGTTATGTGAAGTTGAGGAATTACTCTATGATATTCTATGAGATTGTAGTTAAGAGCGCAGACAAAAATTCATTTATTCATGACAGTTATGAGGAAATTAGTGGAAGCAGTATTCAGGCAGTGTTCTTGAGTAGCGGTTTGTGGAAATCGGATGATATCTCCTAATCAGGATAGAATCTGATCATGTGTAGTTATGAGGTAGTTGAAGACATGATTTTAGTGGCATGGACATTAGCACAAGATCTGAGGTCACATGAGTGAATAATTATATTAATTGGAAGCTGACAGTTTTGTGTAATTTTGATGTAACTTGTGGAAACTTTTATTTTGTAATTTGTATGCTGACTCATTTGTAATTACTTGAGTGTGGTATAAAGGAAGGAATGTTTTCCTTGTTGTAGTGTGTATTTATTTGTGTAATGAGAAAGTGAATGAAGGAATTGTGAAAGTGAATTTGTGGAAAGAGGATATGCAAAGCTCAGAGATTTGGTATTGAGATTTGAAGAAGCAGTTGGTGCGGTTTGGCACAGTCAGAGAAGGAGTATTGAATTGTTGAGCTAAGTAATCTTTTGGTATTATTCTATTAAGTAATACATAGATCAGTTGGACAGTGAGTTCAGTGATCTTACCCTGAAGCTGTTTGGGTAGTGGGTCCTTCTGTCTTCCATAACTCCTAACAGAGTTTGAATCTTTTAGCAGAGATTCAAAGTATCCTAATAGGGAATCATATGTACTGAATGTATTTCATAAGACTCCTAACAAAGTCCATCCTCTCACAAGAAACTTTCATATTAGTGCATCTTTTACGAGCATCATTCCCACCGAGGTTTACTCTTTGATCAAGAGGTTCCCTAGTCAACATATCTTGTGTCATTATGTTATTGTGCATGTATATCTTTCTATGGTTGTTGATTACATTTCTTACATGGTTAAAATATATTAAGGTTGATAAAAGTTGTATTTTTTTGATAACTGATTCACCCCCCCCCCCCCCTCTCAGTTATCTTGGTGGACTTTACTTTCTAACAAATATAGATCTTAAGCACTTAATCTTCTTTCTCGATTCATTCTCAACTTTTTATTTATAAAACTTGAAGGTTTCAAAAGCTTATGATTTCTTTAAAAGAAAACCAATCCATGTCATCTTAGAATAATCATCAGTAAACATAATAAAGTACCTATCTCCAAAGTAAGATTTGTTTTGAGTAGGTCCACAAAGATTTGTATGAATTAGACCCAACTTGTTGTTCACAGAAAAATATTTTCTCCCAAAGTTGCTCCTTGTTTGCTTTCCGATAACACATTCTCTACATGTTGTGTTAGTTGGCTTCACAATCTTAGATAGATCCCTTATAGCATTATTGTTGTAGGCCTTTACCATGTTATCAAAGTTTATATGACAAAATATCCTATGCCATAGCCAACTATCATTTATCTTTGCAACAAAGAAAATTACCTTAGTGGAGTTTAGTTGAAAGACATTACCTCTTGTCATTGTACCATATGCGATCAGATCTCCATTAGCACCTCTGATTGTGTAGTTGGCATCCTTGAATTCTAGATGATAGCCCTTATCAACTAGCTGACCAACACTTAGGAAGTTATGTTTTAATCCATCAACAAAAAGTACATCATCTATGTTAGTTTTTCCATCTAATGAAATAGATCCTCTTCCAACAATCATCCTAGGAGTATTGTCACAAAACTTGACAACACCACCATCATACTTCTTAAGTTCAATGAATCTATCTTTATCACCAGTCATATGATGTGAATATCCACTATCTATAATCCAATCAGACTGCTTATCAATATGAGAAACTAATGCTCTTTCTTCATGAATAGGTTCTTCATCTTTGATAGCCATAAATCCCAATACATAATTCAGATCATCCTCATCATCTAATACACCATCACTAGCATAATAGAATTCCTTATATTTCTTGAACTTTCCAAACTTAGGCTTATGTTTAGGAATCCTAGTTGGACATCTAGAAGAAAAATGACCAACTTTATTATAGTTAAAGCATTTCAAAGGTAACTTTCATTCAAACTTACATTTGCCTTTTCTTTCTCTCCTTACAATCAGGGCCATAATCTTGTCATCAATATTGTTTTCAAGCCTTTCAATCTCTTTCCAATCTTTAGCATACTCTCCAAGTTCTTCATTGTACTTTCTTGTCCTACTAGATCCTGCAAGGCTAGGTCCAAAATTCTTGTCATTATGAACAATCACCTTAAAAGTTATCTCAATCTTTGGTAGAGCATCCTTAATCTCTGCAGTCTCAAAGGTAGTTAGCTCGGCTACCAAAATTGCTCTGGTAAAATCCTTTTTGAATGGAATGGTCTCTTCTATGGGATGTACCTTAGTTGTGTACACAGGTGTTAAAGATCTTAGAATCTTTTCTATAACCTCATCTTCAGTATATGTACCTCCATTGCTCCTAATTCTAGCTACACATTCAGTAACCCTAAAAAAAACATTCTTACTATCTCATCTTCCCTCATTTGAAGTGTTTCCATTTTATCTCTCTAATTATGCAATTTTTCTCTTTTAGTATATAGATTTCCTTCATACAACGAAATCAGTTTGTTCCATATCTCATTTTCCTTAGTCAGATCTCCGATCTTTGAGAATTCTCCTTCTGATAGTGCATTGATCAGTGCCTCTATTGCCAACATGTTGCACTGAAACAACTTATTTTCCTCATCAATGGTAGTAATGTCATCCAAATGATCTTCATCTTTAATGTAATATATTTTATTCCCATGCAGAATAGGTGAATCTTCATTTTGTCCTTCCACGCTCCAAAGTTGTCTACATCAAATTTGGGACTGTCTTTCCTGAAGTAAGGCATCTTGATCTTTTCCTCAAGTGATCAAGCTTTCTCTTTGAGGACCAATAATACCGATTATTAGAATAATAATATCCCAATCAACTAAGAGAGGAGGTGAATCAGTTGATGCCAACCATATCAGATAAAACCTTGAGTGTAAACTTCAATGCTTAATCAAATAACTGAATATGAAAGAAAAAGAAGCAATAACACATAAACACACTTGAACACCAAATTTTTTTGTTGAGGAAATCCTATTAAGGAAAAAAACTTGGTGGGGATGGTACCCACAAATATCTGCACTATGAGAATAATAACCTTGTTAGGAGTCCTGACCCTATTAGGAGCTAAGTAATACAATAGGAAGGTCTTGGTTAAAGGACATACCTTGTTAGGAATCTTTACAATTGATCCTTGTTAAAGGATTAACCTTATTAGGAGTCACAATCCTATTAGGAACTTACAAAAAGATCACTTGATTGAAGGTTTGAAGGTTTAAATGTTGGACATGTCAAGAATATGGTCATTTTGCATGTAAATGTCCTAAGAGAGTTAAGAAGTGTAAAAACAACTTTAAGCCTAGAAGATCTAAAGAATGTTACTATAAAAATGATGAAGAACTTGAAGCTAGTTTGGAGAAATCTTTGAGTGAAAGTGATACTGAGCATGATGATATAGGATTTGTAGCAATAAAAGAAGAAAATCCTAAAACTAAAATTAAGGAAGAAAAAGCTTTAGTTTCTCAAGTAAAAAAGAAAGCTGATTGGATTATAGACAGTGGTTGTTCACATCATATGACTGGTGACATGAAAAAGTTCATAAAGTTTAACAATTATGATGGAGGAGTTGTTTGAGTTGGAAACAATGCACCTTGTTTGATTAAAGGTATAGGATCTATTACTCTTGATGGAAATACTAATACTGATGATGTTTACTTTGTGGATGGTTTGAAATATAATCTTTTGAGTGTTGGACAACTAGTTGATAAGGGATATCAAGTTTAGTTTACTGAGAAAACTTGTGTGATAAAAGACAGAGATGGTAATTTGATTGGTATTGGATCTAGAACCAGAGGTAATGTATTTCAGTTGAATCCTACTGAGATGACATGTTTGATTACTAAGATTGATGACATTTGGTTATGGCACATAAGATTTTGTCATATAAACTTTGATAACATTGTGAAAGTGAGTACTACACTTGTAGTAAGAGAGTTACCTAAAATTATGAAGCCTACTAACATGATTTGCAAAGAATGTGTGATGGCTAAATAGAAGAGAAGCTCATTTCCCAGCAAGAAGTTTACAACAACAGAGAAGTTGGAGATTGTTCATACATATTTGAGTGGTCCTACAAGGACTAGATGATTCTATGGAGAAAGTACTTTATGATTCTTGTTGATGATTTTACAAGAATGATGTGGATTGCATTTCTTAAAGAAAAATATGAAGCATTTGATAAGTTTAAGATCATTAAGAAAAAAGTTGAGAATGAATCTGGAATGAAGATTAAATGTTTGAGATCAGATAGAGGTGGAGAATTTACTTCAAAATAATTTAACATTTTTTGTGAAGTAAATGGTATTAAGAGACAGTTTTCAGCCCCTAGGACACCTGAACAAAATGGTATTGCAGAAAGGAGGAACAGATCAGTGACTGAAGCAGCAAGAGCTATGTTATTTGAGAATGACTTGACAAAGATATTCTAGAGAGAAGAAGTGAACACAATAGTGTATACAATGAACATAGTACAAATTAGAGCAGACACAGAAAAGACACCCTATGAACTATGGTTTGGACATGCACCATCAATTAAGTATTTTAGAATTTTTGGAAGAAAATGTTATATTAAGAGAGATGATGACATTGGAAAGTTTGATCCTAGAAGTAATGAAGGTATATTTCTTGGATATTCATTGAAGAGAAAAGCTTATAGATGTTACAATAAGAGAACTAAGAATATTGTTGAGAGCACAAATGTTAAAGTTGATGAAAAGTTCAGAATTTGGGAAAGAATGATTTATTATGAATCAGATGAAGGAACTCAGCCTAGACCTAATCTAGAGACTACTAAATTATTCTATGAAACTGATGTTGGCAATTTGGCTACACTAGTGTATATGACTTATTATAGTGTTTCCATTATGGAAAAAAATTCATATATTAGTTTGGAGTCAGCACACTTAATGAGAAGATCAGAAATTGTCTAAGTGTTGAAGACTGGATAGTATATAGAGTACCTGAAGCTCAGAGCATCGACACACGTGCGTATGACCAAGTTATGGTATGCACCCTAGGAGATAAGATGGTTATACTATATTCATGCTTAGTCTATGAGTGCATGATCAGATATGCAAG